>CP092876.1:83143619-83246882 GCA_030710605.1 Cordylochernes scorpioides
AAACACATAAAGAAATTGGAAGACAGAAGTAAAAAATATACCTTTATAGGTTATGCACCAAATGGTTATCGCCTTTGGGATGAACAAAGCAAACGAATCTTTACAGCTAGAGATGTATTTTTTTTAGATAAAGGATGTATAAATAAAGAAGAAAAAATACCTATTGTCGAACCAGAAGAAGAATCTGAAGATCAACTAGAATTAAATGAAGAACCAAGTCTACCAGAAGTCTCTGAAGACAAAGAAGATATCCCTAAAAAACCAAGTACTTCAAAATATAATCTTAGACCAAGAAGTAGTTTACAAACACCATCAAGATATGAAGACTTCTATTTAGAGCAGGATGGAACAACAGAATCAGCTCTTCTAACTTACTCTGAAGCTATATCTGGTCCAAATCAAGAAAAATGGAAAAAGGCAATAAAAGAAGAAAAAGAGTCTCTTGCCAAAAATGAAGTTTGGGAAATAGTAAAAGAAAATGAAGCGTCAAACAAGAAGATTCTGACCTCTAAATGGCTCTTTAAAGTGAAAGAAGTTGGTCGCTACAAAGCAAGACTAGTTGTAAGAGGCTTTGAACAAGAAGCAGGCATTGATTATGATGAGACATTCAGTCCAGTTATAAGCACTGTCTCTTTAAGGATATACTTTGCTCTAATGGCTAAGAGAAGGTTTGTTTTTAAAACATTTGACATAAAAACAGCTTTTCTATATGGGTTTTTGGATGAAGAAATATATGTTCAATTGCCAGAAGGTTATAAAGGGAATATATGTAGGTTAAGAAAGGCATTGTATGGTTTAAAGCAAGCCCCATTAAAATGGAATGAAAGATTAAAAACCTTTCTCAAATCCCAAGATTTCATACAACTAAAATCAGAGCCATGTCTTTTTAAAACCAACAAAGGAAATATGTACCTTGCAATATATGTAGATGATGGTATCTTAATGGGAGATAATGAAGAAGAATTAAATAATATTTTAGAAAAACTATCCCAAGAGTTTGAAGTTAAAATAAACAATGATCCAAGAACTTTTTTGGGAATAGATTTGTGTTTTGAGGAAAAAAATAAAATTTTACTTTCACAAGAAAAAATTATGCAAAATCAGTTCTTGAAAGATATAATATGCAAAACTCAAAACCAGTACCCACTCCCATTACAGATGTAGTAAAAGAATTAGACAAAAACTTAGAAATATCAAATGATAACAAATTTCCCTACAGACAAGCAATTGGAAGCCTTTTATATTTGACAAACAAAACTAGACCAGACATGACCTTTGCCACAAATTTTGAAAGCAGGTCAATGCATGATCCTACAACTCAAGATATTATAAACATCAAAAGAACCCTAAGATATTTAAATCACACCACCAATTTAGGCATATCATATGATGGAGAGATGCCATTTGAATTAAATGTGTATTGTGATTCTGACTTTGCTGGAGATATTAAAACTAGAAAAAGTACCACAGGATATGTAGTTTACTTATGTGGAGGTCCCATAAGTTGGTGCTCCAGAAAGCAACCTGTAATTGCCCTTTCAAGCACTGAAGCAGAGTTCATTGCTGCAGCAGATGCATGCAAAGAAGTGTCATATATAAGATCCCTATTAGAAGAATTAATTCCAGATAATTTTGATATAAATCTCTATGTTGATAACCAAAGCACTATAAAAATTATAAAATCAGGCCAATTCACCACTAAAACTAAACATATTGATGTCAAATATCATTTTGTGAAAAATCAAGCTCAAAAGTTTAACCTGATATATTGTCCAACAGATCACCAAATTGCAGACATCCTAACAAAACCTCTAGCCAGACCAAAGTTTGACAAATTTAAATCCCTTCTTATGACATCCATTTAAAACATAAGTCAAGTGAAGAAACTGTTGAATGTGATAAGATCACTGATTTAAGAGGGAATGTTGGAAAAAAAGAAGAATAGTAAATCAATGATCTTGAAATACTTTTAGACTGACAACACTGTAATATAAAAACAAGAACAAAGGAGTGTTGGTTTTGTTTTACAAAAATTAGTAATTGTAATGTAAATTGTTAAATGTTCTTTTCTCTCTCTCTTTGAAAATAATAAATTTAAAATACTTTCTTAAAAGGTAAAATCGCCTTATTCTTTAAAACCACTTCAGCTGTAAGTAAACTTGTTATTTGTTGTTTCATTGTCTGAACCATAAAAGATTCCCAACACTATCATCCCTCTTCTCTCTATGAAAATAAAAAAATAAAAAAGGCATCTTAAAAAAAAATTATAAAATAAATTAAATATAAAAAATTATTAAAGAAATATTCACAAAAAAATAAAATAAAAATACAAAAATATTGAATTAAAAAAATAATTAATATTGTAGGATCTGGGCATCTTGGGGTCAACTTGGGAAAGGTTCAGGGCTCGTGGTGGAGCTGGTGCTCTGCATGAAGATGGTGGAGTCAGGTCAAGCACCATAGGTCGGTGGCTTGACTACAGGGAAGGGGCGTCTGAGTCCATCTTGGACTGGCTTGTGGTCAAGTCAGCCACCATCAGACATGTGGCTCGATCACCAGGAAGGGGTGTCTGAGTCCATCTCAGACTAGCTTGATGTTGGTGGGGCCAGGTCATCCACCACAGGTCAGGGTGGCTTGACTACAGGAAGGGGTGTCTGAGTCCATCTCAGACTAATTTGGTGTTGGTGGGGCCAGGTCATCCACCACAGGTCAGGTGTCTTGACTACAGGAAGGGGATCTCGGTCTCTGGCTCAGTGCTGCCAAGGCTAAAGGTGGCTTCAGGCTCCATCTCGACACCTCGCAATCACCAGAGGTTTGTGGCTTAGATGGACATAGGTGGGATATGGTTAGGTTAGGTGGGGTTCTGGGTTACTTTGGCATATTATGGTCACGAGGTGTCCCAACAATCCTCCCTGCCAAAAAATTAATTTTACAAAATAAAAAGGAAAATTAATTTCCAACACCGAGTGAGGAAACTTAATAAAATAAAAAAAAATTACATAAAAGAAAATATTTACTACAAAAAATAGTATATCTATACTCAAATATTAATTAATCACTCAAATCCACCCTGGGTGCTAAGGTGAAGTGATGAATGCACATTAAAAAAAAAAAACTCAAAAATTCAAAAATCATAAATCTACAAATTTTAAAAAATATTATGGTATACACGTATGCAAATGCAATTCATTTTCTTTTTCAAATAATAACAATTATCCAATATATGCATTTTTCATAATGTAACAGCCAAAAAAAAAAGTCCTAAAATACATAAAGGTATCAGGGGGGAAAAGACAAATTTCAAATCTAATGCGCTTCTTTCTACTAATATTTAATAGGGTAATTCAAATCAGTAATTTAAAACACTTTGATCCCACACACAACTCATTCTGGTAAAACTAGTTGAATCTTTGATTAAAAATTGAACTGAAACATTTTACATGGTTAGACTAGTTGTCTACCTAACTATTCTATACATTGACCTCGCATGGCCACACATAACTGAAAACATCCTTTGTTAAAAAAAAAAATCCTGCTTCACAAAAATATTAAACCTATAGCTTAACCTTAAGTTATATATACCTCACTTTTTTTTTAAATGACCTTAAAACACACACAAAAATTTCCCTACCTTTTTATAATGAACTTAAAAATTATTTCGAACCGGTATTCAAGGTTCAAGACCAAATCTATAATCACAAACTGACACTCAGGTACTTGTTAGTTTACATGGGATTATGCCATTTGTCCTCTAGCTGCCCAAAGCTAGAGCTTCTCACACCTTCGGGACTTTCAGGCGGAGGACAAAGACCTTCACATGGTCTTAACAAAACTGCTGCTCCCAGAGCAGTCAGAAGAAAAATTCAAGGGACTCTCTCCCTTGACATCCAGTGTGTGCTCCCAGAGCACGTGACAAATGACATTTCCCACAACCATGCGAGTGCTTTCTTCACAGAAAAAGAAACTTAGCTGGAGAGCCTATATCTCATCCAGGGTCAAAAATCCAGTTAAAAAAAATAGATAAGTTTGAACCTAACATACATAAACATAGAAAAAATTGAAATCAAATTTATACCTCCACATGAAGTGAAGAAACTCTGCCTAAGCAGACATATCAGATTGCTAGTGAGTTTATCGATCCCTGATGGTAAATCAAACTATTAAGGCCCTAACACATTTTGTATAAAGTTACAAGATCCTATCCTACCAATATCTTTATTTGTCCAGGTCTAACATACTGTTGGCTTGAAGTTTGATATCTCATTCACTATCCTTCATTCATACAAAAAAAAAGAAAACATTTGCGGATGCATTCAAACTAAACTTGAAATCAAAAGCACTGCCTGAACATTAAACAAACAAAACAACTATTCAAAAACTAAATTCAGGGAGATAAGCACAAGTGCTCTATACCAAAGAGAATCTAGTCATGGTCCACCTCCATAAACTCACAAAAGAAAATAAACTTGTACTAATTACCACAATTTGGTCATTCGGTACCCAAAATAGTAATCTAACATAAAAAAAAAGGTGTGCAAGGTTCATAAAAAAAATAGAAATCCTATCTTCAAATATTCATCTAATCCTATCTATTTAACCTAAAAAATATTATCATTTACTGTAAAAGCTATCTAGAGGGCCTGTATCCCATCCGTCCCTTGTTTACAATAAGCGACAAAGAGAAAACAACAAAAAAAAGGAAAAATCCTCAAATTAGACCATATTATAAATCCTAGAATCCTATAAAAAAACTACTACACTGACTATCCAACTAATTCAACATTGCTTCATAAAGATTGCTCACAGTGATGGATACCAAGAGAGCCTAAATCTCGTCTTTTAGGTGCTTCACTGTCCGAGACACAAAATCTTAACTCCTAGTTGAAGAAATGGATATCTCTTTAATCATAAAAGTAGGTCTTAAATCTATACTAAAATAAAAGTTTATAAAATTACAAAAAAACAAAGGCTGAGTATAAAAAAAAAAGGATGCACAAATGCTCTTACATTTTGATAAATTTACACACAAAAAAAAAAGTTCAAAAAAATCTAGAAATTACCCTAAAAAAAATTAAATATAAAACCTTTTACTCTAAAATTAACTTGCTCATACCATGTAAATATCTCCTTCATACTATGAAAAGCTTCATCATGTAGGTCAGCATGTACCTCAAGGGCAGACCATAGACATGCTAACACTTCTATAAGTGAAAATCATTATTAACCAAAAAGAATGTCAAGAAATGTATTTTTTTCATACACTCATATGCAATATTTCTGAAATACCTTATTAAGATAATAATAATTATAGCTTTTGTTATTTTCAAACACTTAAAAAAAAACATGCCTTTTTATTCAATAAATTGCCTTAGAAAATTGTTTCAACCAATAGAGATGAAAAAAAAAGACATTTAGGCCTAAAAATAAATAAGCTTCTAATTGGTTTAATCTATCAACTGGTTTATAAATAAAGGTAAACTTAATGAAATGTATTTCATGAATTAAAATATTAAATCTGAATATATGTAACCATATAATAGGAAAACCTCCCTGCCAATTTCTTATATAATGGTAAGTCATTTGAATTTGACATCTGTTATATGTTTATTATGACAGTGTCATAATACCAGTTTGATCCCCCATAGCTAGCGGAAGTTTCTTCTAATAAAGGATTCGCCCTGCCATACGTTTTGTTGGAATGAATTCGAGCATAAGACCGATTCGAGAGGCAGAATAAGTAATTAATAGGACCTTAAACGGGTTTAAACTCATTCCATGTTAGGATAAGACTTTAAAGTATTAGTTAACTATAAGAACCACGAACGAGACGCCAGAACGAGCCAATAGGTCAGATTCGAAATTAGGAAGAATAGGCCAAGAGTAGACATTTATAAACCTTAAGTAGAGTATATATTGAGGTTCTAATTCTATTCAATTTCTTCCCCCTCATGTATAGGGATGATGTTGCACTTAGTGTAACAAGTCACACTAGGTATAACATACTAAGATTTTCTCCTAATACTACAATCTAGAGTGAATTAGGATGACTGGCACAGATAAACTTTGATATAGGTGGAAAGAAGGAAATATAGTGACAATGAATTACTGTCAAATAATGCTTTAATGCCTTGTTTGGGCTTGAATTATTAGTGAATGACTGTAGACAATCCAGGCAGTCCACAATGTAGTCAACATCTCTATCATATATATAACATGAAGTCTGTATTATTCAATTAGTATATCCATTCATTAAAAAAAAAAAGGTGAATGTTATGGCTTATTTGTTTATATGTATATGAATGCAAGTGTTTTTGCAATTTCACTAAAGGTTTAAATATCACCATTACCTTGTTAAAAAAAAAATTTGCATGGCGCCCCATTTATTTATGCAATAGGCAATGTGAATCGACCTTTTAGCAATTGTCAATACTAGGAAAATAATAGGTTGTCTAAAGAATTTTTTTTTTATTCAATAGTTTTTTTTTTTGAAAGACTCAACCATTCTGGACATCTGAAAACTTGAGCTCAGTTTATTAGTAATTTAATTTTATTTATTTTTCTTTAGGAGACAATTTTTAAATTTGTTTAAATGGGCTCATTAAATTTTGATGGGCAGCGGATGTAGTCCCTGTTCTTTGGTTAAGTTTTATTTTAATCAGTCTATGGAGGTTGGGGAGGGTCTCTAAAGTAGCAATGATTTCCTGCTGGTCCCATATTTGAATGGGTATGAAGAAGCAGTCAAGGTGTTTAATAGGATGCGTAGGGAGTGAAGAACTACAGGTTGTTTCTCAAAAACTATATTCATAACCTCTAGAGAGTTGTTCATGTGTAAGGTTCGGCAACGACTCCATCAGCCACTTTGAGAAGTTAGGTGGCTCAGAGTTAGAGAAGACTTGAACTGCGAGTAGAAATGTTCAAAGTAGTGTAATTGAGAGAGAGAGAGAGGAATCAGAGTTAGACAACCAACTCCTCAGAGGAATGAAATCACCTCACCTAGACTTGTATCATTCAGATTGATCATCAACATAGTCATATTGATATTTTAAATTTTGCCAATCTGGTTGTCACAATTTGGACAATTGTCACTATTTCTGTAGAGGTTGTGTAAAATAGGCTAGATAGTTTTAGTTATCATTAACCCATGTTTATTTATTTTCTTGTTATATTATGGATTTGTGCTCTAATACATTTATAAAGAGGATATCTAGTAGAATATTTGTTCATAATACTCTATGTTATGTATAATGATGTCATGAACTTGTGAAGCAATTTAAGATATAAGTGGCTAATTTTTTTATATATACCTTTTTTTTTAGCATTTTGAGTCATTTATTTATTGTTTGGTTCTTTAAGGTGTGATGCTTAAGAATCCATAAATTTGTCTTCCGCATTGGGAGCACCAAAAACTTTTCTTCAATAATCCTCCCCAAGTTTTTGATGCTTATGGCAGGGGAGGATTGTTGAGGATGCGGAAGACAAATATATTGTAATTGATTGCAAATGGCTTAGCTGGTGGTCTAAATGAATTTAAATGGAATGAAAGGATGTCTGCTGTAGGGGGAACAATGTTAATAATAATAATAAAAAGAAAAAGTGGAGCTCACCTGTATGTGAGAGTGTTGTGGCAGGGGAGGCATGAGTCCCTGAGGACCAATTCTGACAGCCAACTGACTACGGTAGCATGCAGTCTGGACTACAAGGCAACCCTACTCCAGGTCCAGAACCCCATGGACACCTTCAAGGAGGTGGCATGCTACAGGAGCTCACCACTAACCAGAAAGTGTGCGTGAGGAACTACACCAAGCCTGGTGTGGGAGCTGGAAAGTGTGGCTGAAGGAAGATTTTAAAAGGCCTATAGACCTCCCTGGCCTTCCTACGGTCTAAACTCCCCATGTGACCTGCTACACCCCGATGCCAAGAGTCTCTCAGTGAGATGCCAAGAGTCCCTCAGTGATGGAGGCCGACCCGCTCAGCAGCCTGGAGATGACCAAACAATGGATAAGCCTGTGGGCCCCCACCACCACCAACAACCTCGGCCTTCAACTGAGAAGAGGACCCAGATCCCATCACCCATGGAGACAGGCATGAAATTGTCTTTTGCTCTTTGTTTTTTTTATTAAATATTTAGAGTTAAAAAAAAATGAACGTAATATATATTCATTGTAAAACCGTAATAATATTAAGCATTTTTTTTTAATTTTTATTAAAAGGCTCTCAGAGTTCGCTCATAGGGGGCAGCATGGTTTGAATGGTAGATGGCGCCAAAAAATTTAAAAAAGAAAGGAACGAGGCAGCTGACCGTACCGCCGGCCATCTTTTTTTTGGTCGGTGGCTTTCCCCCTACAGTAAGTCATTTTTTTTATCCCATTTATATTTAGTTTAACCACCAGAAAAAGTCCATCATAGGTTTTATGTATAAATATATATATATATATATATTATTTTTTTATTTTTTATTGAATATATTTCAATATTATTCCCCCCTTTTTTTTCTTACATCAATTTTGTTAATAAATTTTGTCAGATGAAATAAATGCTAGCCTATTCAATGCACAACCTTGACACCTAATGGGTACAAAATGTAATAAATATTGTGACAATTAGCTTCAAAGGTTGGCTTTCTGCAATTTAAAAAAAAAGGGACAGCCAGGCAATAAAATAGATAAAAACACGTCCCAACAATGGCGCCCAACGTGGGGCGCCATTGTAAAAAAGGAATCGAGAGCATTTCATATATATTTTTAGGTATAATGGAAGAAGAAAGACATTGTTAAAAAAACAATGATGATTTTATACTTTTGCTATTTCCAGATCTCTACATGTCCAAATATTAGGGCGCCAGTGGCTGCAGAAAAGCAGACCACAAATTTATTCATCTATGGCACATGTAGAGACCTAAAGCTGTGCCGGCTAGCAATTATGTTGATGGGGAAATTAACCAATCAATCTTTTTGGTTAGACAAATTTTTATTTAGACTAATAAAATCTTTCAATGTACAACATTTTTTTATTATATTAATTAATGAAATCACGCACATATATAAGATTAAATATATATATATATATATATATTTATATATATATATATATATATATATATATATAAACTGTAGATAAGGTTAAAAGGGAGGAGTTTTAAACTTTATACAAAAGGAAGAAAAAAAAGGCCTATCGTGCCAAAGTCCCAGATTATCCCCGACCTACCTCTTCATCCCAGCCATGTCCACCATTCAAAAGGGGCAGGCAAAGGCCGCAGCCAGCGGCCTCCGCCCTCCGCAACATCAAGCCTTTTTTGCTTCTCAGAAAAATATCAAATTTTTGTTAAGAAAAAAAATGTAAAAATCCGAATGTCAATATCAAAATTGTCAATCTTCAAGAATGTAAATATCCCGCTTCCTTGTCCCAGTGTTGCTGAACTCACCCCCCAAGGCTATCATCCCTCTTCTCTCTATGAAAATAAAAAAATAAAAAAGGCATCTTAAAAAAAATTATAAAAATAAATTAAATATAAAAAATTATTAAAGAAATATTCACAAAAAAATAAAATAAAAATACAAAAATATTGAATTAAAAAAATAATTAATATTGTAGGATCTGGGCATCTTGGGGTCAGCTTGGGAAAGGTTCAGGGCTCGTGGTGGAGCTGGTGCTCTGCATGAAGATGGTGGAGTCAGGTCAAGCACCATAGGTCGGTGGCTTGACTACAGGGAAGGGGCGTCTGAGTCCATCTTGGACTGGCTTGTGGTCAAGTCAGCCACCATCAGACATGTGGCTCGATCACCAGGAAGGGGTGTCTGAGTCCATCTCAGACTAGCTTGATGTTGGTGGGGCCAGGTCATCCACCACAGGTCAGGTGGCTTGACTACAGGAAGGGGTGTCTGAGTCCATCTCAGACTAACTTGGTGTTGGTGGGGCCAGGTCATCCCCCACAGGTCAGGTGTCTTGACTACAGGAAGGGGATCTCGGTCTCTGGCTCAGTGCTGCCAAGGCTAAAGGTGGCTTCAGGCTCCATCTCGACACCTTGCAATCACCAGAGGTTTGTGGCTTAGATGGACATAGGTGGGATATGGTTAGGTTAGGTGGGGTTCTGGGTTACTTTGGCATATTATGGTCACGAGGTGTCCCAACAGCAGTAGTTATCAGCAGATTGAGTTATTTCTTTTGTTAGATTTTTACTTTCTTTAGAATAACTAACAGAAACATCTTTTATTTCTTTTGCAAGTTTTTGATTCTCCTTTGAATAAGTGGTTGGCAAATTATCGAAATTCAAAATCAGTTTTTGAGCTTCTTTCAAATAACTATCAGATTTATTTTTTATTTCAAATGCAAGAGTTTCATTTTCATTTTTGCATATTGGTCTAACATTGTTTTTGTGTCATTTGTAAGTGAAGTGATACCCTTGGAATAATTATGCGCCATATTATTTATTTCTTCTGATAGCTTTTGGTGTCCTTGAGAAATATTGTTTGAAAGCAGATCAATCTTATTTTCGATATTTTGAGTTTCTTTAAAACGAATCTGATCGTATTCTACAAATTTGGACAACACTTCTTTTTTCTCTTTCTTAATTAGATCTATTTCATTCATAATTTCTTTATTGTTTGAATCTGATGGATGCCCAGAGGCTGATTTAAAGTTTGACCTTTCAGCAAGATTTGACATTTCTTTCAATTGGATTGAGAGATTTTGAATATCATGTTTTGTGCTTGTTATTAAAGTTTAAAATACATTTAAACTTTATATATTTTATTCAATGAAGATCAAAATTACATAAACATCACATTTAATTATATATAATCACAATTAAATATATATCATAACTATATAATATTAAGCCAACTATTTTCAGTTTTGTTTTCGTCACCAGTCCAATATTTTTATTTTCACAGACTAAATTATGAGAATAATTTATAAATGAAAAATATGCAAAACAAATAAACAACTATATACATCATACCATTAGATTGTTTTTCATGCATGTTAACCATATCTTTCTTTAGTTTTTTATTTTCATCCATAAATTCGGTAGCAATATTGTTTAGATGACTTTGGAGGTGTTTATTTTCATCGATAAGATCGACAATCTTTTTTTCCAAGGTTTCATTCCTAGCAAACAAGGAGGTACAAAGGTCTTTGACATCAAGAACGTCATTTCTGACATCAGTGATGGACTCTGTGTTGAGATTGAGCGAACTACAGAGAAGAGGTAAATGAAGCCCAAGATCATTTTCGTGTGGAATTCTGACATCAGCTTTACCTTCAAAGTTGCAACCACAGGCTTTCATCCTACAGGGAAAAGAAATTTCAAGGCAGGAGCTCAGATGAAGCTCTAAATCCTTGCGTAGGAATATATTTTTACAATGTGTGCAGATTTCTAGTCGGTAATGACAATTTTCATGGTGAGTAGCTAAGTGAAGCCCTGGAAACTCCTCTTGACAATATTCACACTTTTTACCTTGATTTTCACATAGCGTGGCCATGTGGATGACCAAGTATTTCTTAGGGATCATATGACCACACCCCTGGGGACAGTTAATTGAGAGGAAGGGAGACACCAGAGTGTGTTTGTCAGCATCTTTCTGGACGCTGAAACTTTCGTTGCAGCCTTTCTCAAACAGCTTACACTTGTACAGCGCCATGGTTCTGAAATAACACCAAAATATGCATTAAACTTGTCCTAATACATTCGATATATATAGGTGAAGTATTAATATGAAAGTCATAAAGTAATGATTGGGTACACCAAGAGACAAGAATTTCAAAGAGATAACATCACAATCGTGAAAAGAGAGAGGTACAGTGAAGCCATAATAGACGCTGCTGAAGTTTTTATGGCCTGAAAATCAGGCTTTGCTACTTCACCAGCTTTAACATCTGTTTGTTAAATTTGAGAAAAATATCAGCAAACAAATCTAAGGCAATAGCTTACTATATATTTTTGAGATCATCATTATGTAAGGACCAGTCAACAAGTGAATGACTTTGAGACGAAGAGTAAAGACAGTTCAATTTCTATGTAAATAACACAATATGATTATTACCTTACCCAATTGGGAGAATCTGTATGGGGTAAGTCCCTAATAAAGGCTTTTGTGTGTAAATTCGACCGATTTCATAAACTCTCTCGTAGAATGTTATGAAATCGAAGTTGCCCCTGTACTGATGAGGACCATGCATAAAACCATGGCATACAGATTGACTTTGTCTGAATTTTCCAAAACTGGTGTTGTGGTTCAATCCTCATCACCAATAGTAATTTTTTTTTATTAGGGTCATAAGCCTAATGCATCGTTTTGATGCAGAATTAAAGGGAGAGATGGCTCTCTAGGTACATGATTTAATCCTTCAGCAACTTTATCTATATATATATAAAAGTCAATGTCTGTCTGTTTCGCGATAAACTCAAAAACTACTGAACCAATTGGTACCAAATTTTGGATGTCGCTTTTTATAAACCTGAGGAAATTTTTCGGCTACATTTTGATTAGTATTTTTGGCTATTTCTTTTTTCATTTGAAGAACTTTTTTTTACGCGGAGTAATCCGGAACGGAATGAATACCCAAATATGGCCATTTTTTATAAGCATCGGTGGTTCAGTGGTAGAATGCTCGCCTGCCACGCGGGCGGCCCGGGTTCGATTCCCGGCCGATGCATTTTTTTTTTTACAATTTTTAAAACTCATTCATATCTTTATATATATAAAAATGAATGTTTGTATGTTTGTCTGTCTGTATGTCCGGTATACAAATTCGCAAGAGTTCACTAATTCAAACCAAAATTTCCATACATAGGTAAAAGAATACGGGGAAGACGATAGGCTATTTTAAAAAATATATAAATCAATTATTAAAACTATATATTTTTAGTCAGAAAATGATGATGACGATATTGCTGTATCATGTTTGATTATCAGATACAAAATTATATCGGGAAAAATTCCAAAAAGCAGAGACCACGGGTGAAACCAGTTCATTATTTTGTATACAGGAACAAAATTCTAACAGAAAAACATTCATTCGAGCAGAAAACAAAAGCCAGATCATCTTTCTATAAAAATATCGCTTCTCAGACACAAAGTTTGGAGCGGGACGTTTCACAAAAGTGACATCCACGGCGCCAATTTATAATTGTAACGAATAGTATTTGAATAGGGCACATTTAATGGGGTAAAACCCGGGCGTTGCCCGGGTCATTCGGCTTGTTATATATAATATAAATATATATTATTATATCAACTATATTAATTAAATCAAATACCTAAACACTAATATAATACAATTTTTGCCATTACACACACTTTTTTCCTGTAGTTTATGTGTTACTTCTGTATTGCTATTCTATGGCACTTCTAATATTTATTATTGATATACTTTTAGTATGAAGGAAATTGCACCCAAGGTATTTCTTGGGCGAAGCCGGGTCATTCGCCTAGTTTACATATATATGTAGTAATCCCGATGTGGAATGTGCTGGGCAGTCGTGGTAGTGGGTGCGTGATGGGATTCCCGCACTGGGACAGCAAGAGACAGAGGCAGGTCTAGATGGTAACTCCAAGAAGGTAGAGGTAGACCACGGACGAAGGCAGTCGAACCACGGGCGCCGCGGATGCCTACATCGCGGATAGGGGTGAGAGACCCGACCGTATGACGGCGTCGCTCTGAAAACAACTAACTGAACAACTGTCTTTGTCCCAATCTTGGGGGGCTTTTATATGAGACGCTCGCAGATGGCGGCGAGTTCTGATTGGCTCCCATAAAATCACGCCACCTGTCAGGCGCCGGGTTGTTTTTCACGTCTAGCCACCTGTTGACGGGGTGATTGAACTCATTATCATAAACACCTGTTCGTCTGGGTTATTGCGTCGTCTGGTCTACCTTTTACCTCTTTGTTTTATTTGTCATTTCCATTGTTATACATAGGTCGATACATATTTTATATAGATATGGGGTTATGATAAATATTATAAGAAGATTGTGATCTATCTAATTCAAAATATACTACATATATATATATTTATATCACATGTACCACATATATATATACCACATGTACCACATATATATATATATACCACATGTACCACATATATATATACCACATGTACCACATATATATATATACCACATGTACCACATATATATATACCACATGTACCACATATATATATATATACCACATATATATATACCACATGTACCACATATATATATATATACCACATGTACCACATATATATATACCACATGTACCACATATATATATATACCACATGTACCACATATATATATGTGTTGGTTAATTAACGACAATCCACATAAATAATTTCTTAAAATTTTATTTGGTAGCGATTTTGTTTTAAGTTGAAAATTTGCCTTGAATTAAATACCAAACGATGTACGTTTTCGTTGTTTTTAAATATTGCGAAATGTTATATTTTTGTTTTAAATATAAATATTTAATATGTATTTCTTAAATATTTATTATTTGATATTATGAAAAAAATTTTTTTTTCACTTTTGATCGAATTGAAATTCTTGTTTGATTGCTTGCAAATGTTCGTTGAAGTTTATATTTTAAATACGGCTCACCAATTTATGTGGGCGGCATGGAATTCTAGGCGGAGTCAGATAACAAATTATTTATTGTAAAATCAACTTTTAATTACATTTATTTAATACAAATTATCAGAAGGGGTTAAATTGTTGTATATTACACGTTGAAGTTCTTTTTTTTTGTATATATGTGTGTGTGGTCAAATATCATTTCTAGATTATATAATGTTAGATATATGTGTTTGATATATTATATATTAATATTTACATTTTATATTATTTATGATTTATATTTAGAATGATGTATAATTATTTTATCATATTGATATGACAACAATTAATATTATATTAATGTTAATTCATATAATTTTTTAATAAAGTATATTTTATGAGCATTATATATTTATAAGATAATTTAATTTAATATTTGAATTAAATAGTTATTAAACAAATTAAAACTTATAATGAAACTATGAAAAGTTAATATTTGGGAGCCGCTACATCACTCCCCTTCCAGTGACGGAAGTCACGTCCAATAGACTCATTGTACACCTGGAAGGAGTTTTTATCCGTCTTCCGCTGCGGGTCTCCTTTGGCAATTCGAACCGCACCCCAGGCTTAGATGGTTGCGGTTTACTGGAAGGCCCGATGGGATCTTCTCTGCTGGCAGGTGCGATGGGATCTCCACTGCTGGCAGGTTGATCTAGTGTTCCCAAGATATAAGCGGGCTTTAATCGATCTATCGATATCTTCACTTCCCTGTTCTTAATTTTTAGCGTAAAAAAATTATCAGATTTTTCAAGAACTGGATAAGGTCCTTCGTAATATGGTTCTAAAGCCTTTCTAATTCTATTGATTCTCAAGAAAACTTGATCAGATTTAAATAAATCTTTATGGATAAAAATATCTTTGGTTACATTGTGATTCGTTGTTATTGGTCTAACCATATGCATATACTCTATGAGGTTCGATATAAATAAACTGGAATCAACTCGACTTAAAGGCTTCTCAAAAAATTCTCCAGGTAATTTAATGGTTTTTCCATAAACCATCTGTGATATTGAAAAACCCGTATCCTCTCGAATAGCAGCGCGTAACGCTAGAAGTATTGTCGGCAGAGAATCGGTCCATTTGACTGAATTATGAGCTTCAATAGCAGTTTTAAGTGTCCGATTAAAACGTTCAATTTTGCCATTACTTTGAGGATGGTAAGGAGTAGTATGTAGCAGTTTCGTACCGCATATAGCTGCAAGATCTTTGAATACTTGAGATGTAAATTGTGTGTCTTCCCTGATCTGAAACTATAGTGTAAGGAGTTCCGAATCTTGACACCCAGTTATTATAAAAGGCTAGGGCTACACTCTCAGATGTTATGTTCTCCAAGGGTATCACTTCCATCCAGGACGTATATCTGTCAATGCAAGTGAGACAATAATACTTTCCATTTGATGGAGGTAGTGGCCCAATTAAATCAATATGAATCACTGAATCTTTCGTCGGGCTCTCGAAATGTACCAATTTGATATTTTGTGTGCCTCGTTACCTTGTTTTTTGACAATTAATGCAAGCCTGGGACCATTTTCGAACGTCTTTTTTTATTTCTTTCCAGATAAATTTTGATTTAAGTTGATTAATTGTAGCCTTTATACCCGAATGATTTAAATCGTGACATTGATGAAAGATTTGAATTCGAAAATTTTCTGGAATAAACGGTCTTATATTTTCTGTTGACACATCACACCAAAGCATTTTGCCAGATTGTAATGGATATTGTTTAAATTTTAGCGATGTATTTTCTTTGCGTAGATTAATTAATTCATCACTATTATTTTGTTCCTCTGCAATTTTATCATAATCAATACTTGTAACTGCTTCTATTCTAGACAACGTATCTGCAACAATGTTTTCTTTACCACTAATATGCCGGATGTCTGTGGAAAATTGTGAAATATATTGAAGTTGTCTCTGTTGTCTTGGCGAAGCTTTTTCATTATTTTGTTTGAAAGCATATACTAATGGCTTATGATCAGTGAATATATAGAATTCTCTTCCTTCCAACATATATTTAAATTTTTAATACTCAAATAAATTCCAAGTAATTCCCTATCATAGGTACTGTATACCTTTTGAGCATTATTTAACTTCTTCGAAAAGAATGCTATTGGCTTCCAACAACTATTCTCACATTGCTGCAAAACTGAACCAATAGCACTATTAGATAGGTCTGTACAGAGCGATAATGGAAGTGCAGGGTTGGGGTAGCATAATAATGCAGCACTTGCTAAGTCTTGTTTACATCTTTCAAACTGCAACTTGGCCTCTTCTGACCAATCGATTTTTCTTTTATCATTCTTTTTTGAATCTTTCAGATAATCATGAAGAAGAGCCTGCGTAGAAGCTGCGTTCTCAAGATATCTACGATAAAAATTTACCATACCTAGGAAGGTACGCAATTCCCGTTTCGTCGTTGGCAGTTTATAATCTAGAATTGTTTGAACCTTTGATGGAAGCGGTTGAGACCCTCCATTAGTTATCCAGTGCCCTAGAAATTCCAATTGGTCAATTCCTAAGATAGATTTAGCGATGTTTATGCGCAATCCATAGTTTTGTAGTTTCTCGAGAACCAATTTTAAATGGGTTTCATGTTCTTCACAAGTTTCTGAAGCCACTAATATATCGTCCAAATAGGGAAATGTAAAATCCAAGCCATGAAGTACTTCATGAATAAAACGCTGAAACGTAGCTGGTGCATTCCTAAGGCCAAAGCTCATGACGTTAAACTCATAAAGCCCAAATGGAGTTATTATGGCTGTTTTAGGCTTGTCCTCCTCGGCAATGGGGATCTGGTAATAGGCTTTAAACAAATCAAGTCTAGAAAAAATCATCTTTCCACTTAAAATATGCTGAAAGTCCTCCAATCTAGGTATTGGGTAGCGATCAGGCAAGGTTTGAGAATTTAATTTTCTGTAGTCACCACAAGGTCTTAATGTGCCGTCTTTTTTGGTGACCAGGTGAAGTGGACTAGCCCATTGTGATTTTGATGGCCTGATTATTTCATGCTCGAGCATAAATTGGAACTCTTGTTTAGCTTCATTTAATCTTTTTGGATCCAACGGTCGAGCTCTAGAGAACACTGGTGGTCCTTTTGTTATTATAAAGTGCTTCACATCGTGATTAGCTTTCATTATTCCTACGTTGGGCCTCGTAATATCTGGGTAATTAGCCAATAGTTTAGAAAAATTTGATGTTGTTCTATAAGAGCTAAAAGTCTCTTCAGAGATTGAGCAGATATCACCTTTTATTGTCAGGTTTGTTATACCGTCAATCAATTGTCTTCTATTAATATCGAGGATTAATTTGAAATTATTTAGAACATCGGCTCCAAGTATACCCCTGTTGGTTTTAGCTATTACAAATGGCCATTGTAATTGTTGCCGTAGACCAAAATCTAAAGATAATATTTGAGTACCGTACCTGGAAATTTCCGTTCCATTGGCTGCATAGAGCTTGAAATCGTTTAGGGTGGTCCCAATTTTTCCTTTGAAAGGTATTAAGGAAACATCAGCTCCACTATCTACTAAGAATCGCATGCCAGTATTTTTGTCACTTACAAATAAACGGCTATGGCTATTGCGACGTATGTTCTGTCCAGCAGCAGAGTGCGTCGCACCACTTACTGCTGGTTGGAGTTTTCCGCATTGACCTATTCACATGGCTTTTTACATTTTCCAGGTAGGCAGTTTTTTCCATACCTATAATGGAAATAGCAAAATTTTCCCTTTGGATTATACCCGCCGTTAGATCGGGAACGGGAGCGTGCATTGTAGCGATAATCACGTGAACTTCGGTTACGAGATCCACCTTGATGCTCCATTTTCATACTTTCTATTTTCTGTTCCAGAGATTCCTTTTTTTAAATAACATTTTTGTTTCATTCTCCGGCTTATCTGCCTCGTAAATCTCCGCCTTGGGGTTTAATTCGGCTATTCTATCAGCCATTACTGCCAATTTGTCGAGCTCTTCCTCGCTAATTATTAAAATTTGCTGAATTGCCTGTGGTAGTTTTTCGAGTCATAGCGTCTTTATAAATTTATTGGATAAGTCCTCTGTTGCTAATGATTTCAATTTCTGCAACAGCTGGCTAGGCTTTAGATCACCTAGTTCAATTCCCGATAGCAGTTTTCGAATTCTTTTTGATCCGCCATCTTTAAATATTCTAAGAAGTCTCTCTTTTGCCTCTGAATATTTATTTATTTCTTTAGAGGTAATTATATCCCAGAGGTTTTCGACATACTTTGGTTCCAATTGAGCGATTAAATAATTGAATTTCGTATTTTCTGTCTTTATATTATTTATCAAGAACTGAGCCTCAACTTGATGGAACCATATATCAGGTCTTTCAATCCAGAAAGGTGGAAGTTTAATATTTACCTTATAGGTCTCAACTTTCTCGGTTTCCTCACTTTTCATTTTATCAATTCGTTGTGATGGTTCTTTTTTTCGGCTCACCAATATTTATACCACATGTACCACATCTATATTAATAAAATGCAAATTTCATAAGTGTTGTTCACTAAAAACTTTCGTTACAATGCATCAATTTCGACCAAATTTTCAACATTTATGTAAAACGAGATGGAGCAGGTTTTGCTTAACATCAAAATATTTTTCCCTAACATTAACATGCGTAACTTCGCTGTTATCGATTAAATACAAAAAAAATCAAAACAGAGTTAATTATATTTATATATAAATACAAAATTAAATTTCAACAGAGTTAATTTTTTTACATACTAGCTAATAATCTCAATCTAAAAATATTCAAAACAAGCAATTTTAAGATAACACCATATGTAAAAGAGTCGGCCAAGAAAACAAATAACGTGTAATATATACAGGGTGTACCAGGTAAATTGGGAATTTCAACAATGGTATTTTAACTGAAATTTTTTGCAAGTAAAAATTAAAATATCCGAATGAAATTTGACACAGTAGTAGATAAAAGGATATAGTTTTTATTTATTCAATGTAGTTTCCATTATTAGCTACAACAGTCTCGAGGCGAGTGCGGAATGAAGCACAGGCCTTGGCGACGATGACCTTGTCCATTTGGGTCATCACCGTGTGAACTGCTTTCTTGACAGACTGGATGGTGGTATGAGGAGCTTTGTTGACATCTCTCTCAACAACGCCCCATACATAGTAGTCGAGGGGATTGCAATCTGGAGAATTAGGGGGCCAAATATCAGGACCCCAGTGACTAGGGACGTTAAGTGTCAGCCACGATTGTGTCTTTTTTGCCTTATGGGCTGGAGCTGAGTCCTGTTGGAAGACATACTTCCTTCCTGCGGCCACCATGTCCATCCAAGGCTTCACAACGGTCTCCAGAACATTGATGTAGGTGTCAGCGTTCATCCTAAGGCCCTTCTCAAAGAAATGGGGAGGCATGACATCACCTTCACTGCTGATAACGCCAAGGACCATTACGGAGGCAGGAAATTTCGTGTGCATCACGACAGGTATCTCTGAGGGGTCTTTACAGATCCAGCGATCATTCCTGGGATTTACCTTTTGGTCCACGTCAAAGTTCTTTTCGTCAGAGAAGAACCTTAGCATGCCAAAAGAGTCGTGTTTCAGGTTGTTGAGGAGGGCAGCAGCCTTTCCTTTTCTGTTATTCTTCATATTCTCAGTCAGCAACTGACCTTTCCGAAGGGCATAAGACTTGAGACCAAGGTCCTCATGGATAGTTCTGACAATTGTCATAGAGCCAACGTCCATTTCCTTGGCTATGGCCCTCATGCTCTTCCCAGGGTTTCCATCAATCTTCTCCTTGACATTTTTGACAAATTCTTCACCTCTTACCCTGTCCGATCGACACGAGTGCTTTTTCCTTGTAGCTATCCCCTCTTTGTTACTGTCGGCCTCATCAAACTGCTTCTTGACACGATAAATAGTGGTTTTGGGCAACTTAAGAAAATCCACTATCTCTTTGGGGCTCCTTCCGGCGCGCAGAGCAACGATGATGGCAGCTGAGATAAGAGGCAGCCAGCGGGCGACGCTGGCATCCTGGGACGCTGGCTGGCCAGCCGGCCTGCGCGCGCACCGGGGGCTGCGCGCGCACTTTTCGAACACCGCCTGATATCGCCGGCTTGTTTACCGCCCGTCGCTACAACCTGCGGCGGTTCCTTCCATTTATATAATACTCTAGGCGCTGGTGGAGTAAAAACTGTACTCCACCTGCCTCTTATAATTGTATGTAATCTTTGGACACTTATTAAAATATAAATTATTAATTTATAGTTCTCACTGCAGCTCGAACCTTTACCCTAACGCGGTAGAACAGCAGCTCGATTTTCAAATTCTCGGTTACTCTTCATCACTACACTGCGCACACATGTACTGTTGCATTTTACATGAATATGGCTACGTAATGAAAAAAAAAACAAGTTTTTAATCTCAAGTAGTTTTTGTTTTATGGACTGTCAAAGTTAGTCCCAATATATCTGGTACACCCTGTATAATAAATATAATCTATATTAATAAAATGGAAATTTCATAAGTGTTGTTCACTAAAAACTTTCGTTACAATGCATCAGTTTCGACCAAATTTTCAACATTTATGTAAAACGAGATGGAGCAGGTTTTGCTTAACATCAAAATATTTTTCCTAACATTAACATGCGTAACTTCGCTGTTATCGATTAAATACAAAAAAAATCAACAGAGTTAATTTTATTTATATATAAATACAAAATTAAATTTCAACAGAGTTAATTTTTTTACATACTAGCTAATAATCTCAATCTAAAAAATATTCAAAACAAGCAATTTTAAGATAACACCATATGTAAAACAGTCGGCCAAGAAAACAAATAACGTGTAATATATAAATAATAAATATAATATATATAATATAACGGTATAATAACGGTATAAAGAAATAATGAGCCTATCGTTCAAATTTATAATTGTAACGAATAGTATTTTAATTAAAACATTTTAAAAACATACAGTTTGGAACGGGACGTTTCACAAGAGTGACATCCATGGCGCCAATTTATAATTGTAACGAATAGTATTTGAATTAAAACGTTTTTAAAATATATACGCACTCGGGTAAAACCCGGGCGTTGCCCGGGCCATTCGTATTATATAAATATATAATAAAAAATAATGTAATGAATATTATTATCATTATTATCATAATAGTCTATGTTCCGGAAAATTATTTTCAATAATATTCGTTAGGCAAACTTTCACTCAGATAAAACCTGGGCGAAGCCGGGTACACATCCGCTAGCAATATATATGATATAACGGTATAATAACGGTATAAAGAAATAATGAGCCTATTGTTCAAATTTATAATTGTAACAAATAGTATTTTACTTAAAACATTTTAAAAACACACAGTTTGGAACGGGACGTTTCACAAGAGTGACATCCATGGCGCCAATTTATAATTGTAACGAATAGTATTTGAATTATCTATATAGATAATACCGTAACAGAGTTTTCCATTGTAAAGTCCTGAGCTATCTCCTCCGAAGATTCTGAACTACACATAACAATCTATATACCAAAATTTTCGTTATTTTTTTCTTCGTATGATAGGCCTGTTTTTATTTTCCTAATGTTAACAGTTATTTTTATTTTTTAATTTAATCTATTTTACAATCGTAGATTTTTTGCATTTATCATCATCAATTCATTTGTTTTGAAATGCGTAAAAATGTGTTTTGAAATAATATATATTTCTGATTCATTTGATTATGTAAGTACTTTGTTATAGTTTTTCATTTAAATATATAAATTTTTCGAATTGTAGATTGAATTATTACTTTTATTCTATAATAATTATCTTTTATAAGTGTTTGTTTTAGTTTTTCATTTGAATTTAGCACAATTTTTGTATCTGGTTATCTTTTTTGGCATCTTTTCATCTCTCTTTGGCATCTTTTTTTTTCTCATTAATAAGACCTAATCCAAATAATTTAATAGTGTGTGACGTTTCAGCAACAGCATCAGACAGAAGAATAAATGAACTAAAGAATAAAATCTCATTTTTTCTTTTGTCTGATGATGGTGGCATTTGGATTAGGTCTTATTTTTTTTTATTAATTTGTTATAGTTTTTCATTTGAATTTAGCTCCATTTTTGTGTCTTATTTCTTCTTTATATTAAAACTTAGAATTAAGCTTTGTTTTTTTATTTACATGTTTATTACACATTTAGCAATACTTTTTCTTTATATTTGCTCTTATTTACTCATTTTTTTACTCTTTCACAATCAGATTTTGAAAATGGCTAAATGGCTTCACTTCTCCCTATTTGCTTTTGTAGCTTTTCTTATAAAAAAAATATTAGAACTTAGAATTAAGCTTTGCTTTTTTATATACATGTTTGTTACACATTTAGCAATATATATACCAAAATATTTTTTTGAATACTTACCTCTTTTAGTGAATTTTTGTCAGGGGGGCTGCAAAAGTGCCGTACTTATGCAGTATTTTGATGCTTTTCCTGTGAAAAGGATAATGAAATTTAAAATTAAGCTTTGCTTTTTTATATACATGTTATTTACACATTTAGCAATATATACACAGAAATATTTTTGGAATATTTAACTTTTTTGGTGAATTTTTGTCAGGGAAGCTATGGACTGCCGTAATCATGCATTATGTTGATGTTCTTCTCATAAAAAAATATTTGGGTTTGGAATTGGGCTTTGCTTTTTTGTATACATGTTTTTTACATATTTAGCAATTTACACACAGAAAAATTTTGGAATATTTAACTTTCTTGGTGAATTTTTGTCAGGGAAGCTATGGACTGCCGTAATCATGCGGCTGCAAAAGTGCCGTACTTATGCAGTATTTTGATGCTTTTCCTGTGGAAAGGATAATGAAATTTAAAATTAAGCTTTGCTTTTTTATATACATGTTATTTACACATTTAGCAATATATACACAGAAATATTTTTGGAATATTTAACTTTTTTGGTGAATTTTTGTCAGGGAAGCTATGGACTGCCGTAATCATGCATTATGTTGATGTTCTTCTCATAAAAAAAAATATTTGGGTTTGGAATTGGGCTTTGCTTTTTTGTATACATGTTTTTTACATATTTAGCAATTTACACACAGAAAAATTTAGGAATATTTAACTTTCTTGGTGAATTTTTGTCAGGGAAGCTATGGACTGCCGTAATCATGCGGCTGCAAAAGTGCCGTACTTATGCAGTATTTTGATGCTTTTCCTGTGGAAAGGATAATGAAATTTAAAATTAAGCTTTGCTTTTTTATATACATGTTATTTACACATTTAGCAATATATACACAGAAATATTTTTGGAATATTTAACTTTTTTGGTGAATTTTTGTCAGGGAAGCTATGGACTGCCGTAATCATGCATTATGTTGATGTTCTTCTCATAAAAAAAAATATTTGGGTTTGGAATTGGGCTTTGCTTTTTTGTATACATGTTTTTTACATATTTAGCAATTTACACACAGAAAAATTTTGGAATATTTAACTTTCTTGGTGAATTTTTGTCAGGGAAGCTATGGACTGCCGTAATCATGCGGCTGCAAAAGTGCCGTACTTATGCAGTATTTTGATGCTTTTCCTGTGGAAAGGATAATGAAATTTAAAATTAAGCTTTGCTTTTTTATATACATGTTATTTACACATTTAGCAATATATACACAGAAATATTTTTGGAATATTTAACTTTTTTGGTGAATTTTTGTCAGGGAAGCTATGGACTGCCGTAATCATGCATTATGTTGATGTTCTTCTCATAAAAAAAATATTTGGGTTTGGAATTGGGCTTTGCTTTTTTGTATACATGTTTTTTACATATTTAGCAATTTACACACAGAAAAATTTTGGAATATTTAACTTTCTTGGTGAATTTTTGTCAGGGAAGCTATGGACTGCCGTAATCATGCGGCTGCAAAAGTGCCGTACTTATGCAGTATTTTGATGCTTTTCCTGTGAAAAGGATAATGAAATTTAAAATTAAGCTTTGCTTTTTTATATACATGTTATTTACACATTTAGCAATATATACACAGAAATATTTTTGGAATATTTAACTTTTTTGGTGAATTTTTGTCAGGGAAGCTATGGACTGCCGTAATCATGCATTATGTTGATGTTCTTCTCATAAAAAAATATTTGGGTTTGGAATTGGGCTTTGCTTTTTTGTATACATGTTTTTTACATATTTAGCAATTTACACACAGAAAAATTTTGGAATATTTAACTTTCTTGGTGAATTTTTGTCAGGGAAGCTATGGACTGCCGTAATCATGCGGCTGCAAAAGTGCCGTACTTATGCAGTATTTTGATGCTTTTCCTGTGGAAAGGATAATGAAATTTAAAATTAAGCTTTGCTTTTTTATATACATGTTATTTACACATTTAGCAATATATACACAGAAATATTTTTGGAATATTTAACTTTTTTGGTGAATTTTTGTCAGGGAAGCTATGGACTGCCGTAATCATGCATTATGTTGATGTTCTTCTCATAAAAAAAATATTTGGGTTTGGAATTGGGCTTTGCTTTTTTGTATACATGTTTTTTGCATATTTAGCAATTTACACACAGAAAAATTTTGGAATATTTAACTTTCTTGGTGAATTTTTGTCAGGGAAGCTATGGACTGCCGTAATCATGCGGCTGCAAAAGTGCCGTACTTATGCAGTATTTTGATGCTTTTCCTGTGAAAAGGATAATGAAATTTAAAATTAAGCTTTGCTTTTTTATATACATGTTATTTACACATTTAGCAATATATACACAGAAATATTTTTGGAATATTTAACTTTTTTGGTGAATTTTTGTCAGGGAAGCTATGGACTGCCGTAATCATGCATTATGTTGATGTTCTTCTCATAAAAAAATATTTGGGTTTGGAATTGGGCTTTGCTTTTTTGTATACATGTTTTTTACATATTTAGCAATTTACACACAGAAAAATTTTGGAATATTTAACTTTCTTGGTGAATTTTTGTCAGGGAAGCTATGGACTGCCGTAATCATGCGGCTGCAAAAGTGCCGTACTTATGCAGTATTTTGATGCTTTTCCTGTGAAAAGGATAATGAAATTTAAAATTAAGCTTTGCTTTTTTATATACATGTTATTTACACATTTAGCAATATATACACAGAAATATTTTTGGAATATTTAACTTTTTTGGTGAATTTTTGTCAGGGAAGCTATGGACTGCCGTAATCATGCATTATGTTGATGTTCTTCTCATAAAAAAATATTTGGGTTTGGAATTGGGCTTTGCTTTTTTGTATACATGTTTTTTACATATTTAGCAATTTACACACAGAAAAATTTTGGAATATTTAACTTTCTTGGTGAATTTTTGTCAGGGAAGCTATGGACTGCCGTAATCATGCGGCTGCAAAAGTGCCGTACTTATGCAGTATTTTGATGCTTTTCCTGTGGAAAGGATAATGAAATTTAAAATTAAGCTTTGCTTTTTTATATACATGTTATTTACACATTTAGCAATATATACACAGAAATATTTTTGGAATATTTAACTTTTTTGGTGAATTTTTGTCAGGGAAGCTATGGACTGCCGTAATCATGCATTATGTAGATGTTCTTCTCATAAAAAAAATTATTTGGGTTTGGAATTGGGCTTTGCTTTTTTGTATACATGTTTTTTACATATTTAGCAATTTACACACAGAAAAATTTTGGAATATTTAACTTTCTTGGTGAATTTTTGTCAGGGAAGCTATGGACTGCCGTAATCATGCGGCTGCAAAAGTGCCGTACTTATGCAGTATTTTGATGCTTTTCCTGTGGAAAGGATAATGAAATTTAAAATTAAGCTTTGCTTTTTTATATACATGTTATTTACACATTTAGCAATATATACACAGAAATATTTTTGGAATATTTAACTTTTTTGGTGAATTTTTGTCAGGGAAGCTATGGACTGCCGTAATCATGCATTATGTTGATGTTCTTCTCATAAAAAAATATTTGGGTTTGGAATTGGGCTTTGCTTTTTTGTATACATGTTTTTTACATATTTAGCAATTTACACACAGAAAAATTTTGGAATATTTAACTTTCTTGGTGAATTTTTGTCAGGGAAGCTATGGACTGCCGTAATCATGCGGCTGCAAAAGTGCCGTACTTATGCAGTATTTTGATGCTTTTCCTGTGGAAAGGATAATGAAATTTAAAATTAAGCTTTGCTTTTTTATATACATGTTATTTACACATTTAGCAATATATACACAGAAATATTTTTGGAATATTTAACTTTTTTGGTGAATTTTTGTCAGGGAAGCTATGGACTGCCGTAATCATGCATTATGTAGATGTTCTTCTCATAAAAAAAATTATTTGGGTTTGGAATTGGGCTTTGCTTTTTTGTATACATGTTTTTTACATATTTAGCAATTTACACACAGAAAAATTTTGGAATATTTAACTTTCTTGGTGAATTTTTGTCAGGGAAGCTATGGACTGCCGTAATCATGCGGCTGCAAAAGTGCCGTACTTATGCAGTATTTTGATGCTTTTCCTGTGGAAAGGATAATGAAATTTAAAATTAAGCTTTGCTTTTTTATATACATGTTATTTACACATTTAGCAATATATACACAGAAATATTTTTGGAATATTTAACTTTTTTGGTGAATTTTTGTCAGGGAAGCTATGGACTGCCGTAATCATGCATTATGTTGATGTTCTTCTCATAAAAAAAATATTTGGGTTTGGAATTGGGCTTTGCTTTTTTGTATACATGTTTTTTACATATTTAGCAATTTACACACAGAAAAATTTTGGAATATTTAACTTTCTTGGTGAATTTTTGTCAGGGAAGCTATGGACTGCCGTAATCATGCGGCTGCAAAAGTGCCGTACTTATGCAGTATTTTGATGCTTTTCCTGTGAAAAGGATAATGAAATTTATAATTAAGCTTTGCTTTTTTATATACATGTTATTTACACATTTAGCAATATATACACAGAAATATTTTTGGAATATTTAACTTTTTTGGTGAATTTTTGTCAGGGAAGCTATGGACTGCCGTAATCATGCAATATGTTGATGTTCTTCTCATAAAAAAAATATTTGGGTTTAGAATTGGGCTTTGCTTTTTTATATACATACTAGCCGAGTGACCCGGGCAACGCCCCGGGTTTACCCGAAGGACCCGCAGGTGAGAAACTATAGAAGAAAAATTTTAACAAATCAGAAAATGAAATTGCAAACAACAGAACTACACTACTTTAAGGACATGAGAGCACATGCACTGTATCACCATACGTGTACCATTTTCAAAGACCCTGCTTAGGATTAAAACTTCTCAGAAGCATAACAATAGTACCAACCTAGAGGTTAACTGGTGTGGATGCATTCCTCTGGGAGTGAGACTATTGAGAAATTCAGTAGGGAGTTATTTTGCTTCTCCGCATTCTAACACTCCAACTGTTAACACTGTGGAAACACTGACTCATGTTTGGTAAGCAATTTCAGGGAAGAAACTATAGACATTGGATTAAATAAAAATTATTAGATTTAAATAAATATTATTAGAGTGAAAAAAAAAAAAAAGAAATTAACAAATTAGAAAATAAAATTTCGAAAATACAACTATATTGCAGATAAGATAAGAGGACCTTATTAAAAAATACATAAACAAACTGTAATTCGACACTCGATAATTCGATAATTCGACACTTTCGATAATTCGACCATTTTAAAAATCAAATTTACAAGGTTGATTGTTGTTTAAATACAACTTTGCTTTTGCATGCATAAACACAGGCTCTTGTAGCAAGAACCCAAATATTATTTATAGTCATAGCAAAAGCCAACTTTAGTGAAAACTGATGCCTCTTCAGAATGAATGGAAGACTGAAATCTGAAGGAGCAGAAGATATGGGTCATTTATACTTTCACCAATGCCTTTAGGATCTTTGCGATGGAACGCGTATGGTGTTTCAGCGCATGTGCTCTCATGTCCTTAAAGCACATATACTGACAGTGCCCAAAGTTGAACACACTGTATAGTGTCTGAAATATCTTTGGCCCCTTCGGATACCAACCTTCGCTTCATTCTAGAGAGGCGTTAGTTTTCATGTCATATTTGTAATATAGTTTTGTTGTTTGCAATTTTCTTTTTTTTTTTCTTTCAAATATGTATCCACTCTGAAATATAGTTTGTAAATTTTTATTCCAATTTATTTTCTTATATATATATGTTTTTTTTTTCATTTCCAAAATATTTATTTATACTTTCACCAATGCCTTTAGGATCTTTGCGATGGAACACGTATGGTGTTTCAGCGCATGTGCTCTCATGTCCTTGAAGCACATATACTGACAGTGCCCAAAGTTGAACACACTGTATAGTGTCTGAAATATCTTTGGCCCCTTCGGATACCAACCTTCGCTTCATTCTAGAGAGGCGTTAGTTTTCACTAAGGTTGGCTTTTGCTATGACTATAAATAAGGCTCAAGGCCAAACCTTGGCTACAAGAGCCTGTGTTTACGCACGGACAACTTTATATGTGGCTTTTTCAAGTGTGCGAACATTGGATAGCATACATGTAAAGATGACCCATATCTTCTGCTCCTTCAGATTTCAGTCTTCCATTCATTCTGAAGAGGCATCAGTTTTCACTAAAGTTGGCTTTTGCTATGACTATAAATAATATTTGGGTTCTTGCTACAAGAGCCTGTGTTTATGCATGCAAAATCAAAGTTGTATTTAAACAACAATCAACCTTGTAAATTTGATTTTTAAAATGGTCGAATTATCGAAAGTGTCGAATTATCGATAGTGTCGAATTACAGTTTGTTTATTTATTTTTTAATAAGGTCCTCTTATCTTATCTGCAATATAGTTGTATTTTTCGAAATTTTATTTTCTAATTTGTTAATTTTTTCTTTTTTTTTCACTCTAATAATATTTATTTAAATCTAATAATTTTTATTTAATGCAATTTAATTAATAATTTATTTAATCCAATGTCTATAGTTTCTTCCCTGAAATTGCTTACCAAACATGAGTCAGTGTTTCCACAGTGTTAACAGTTGGAGTGTTAGAATGCGGAGAAGCAAAATAACTCCCTACTGAATTTCTCAATAGTCTTACTCCCAGAGGAATGCATCCACACCAGTTAACCTCTAGGTTGGTACTATTGTTATGCTTCTGAGAAGTTTTAATCCTAAGCAGGGTCTTTGAAAATGGTACACGTATGGTGATACAGTGCATGTGCTCTCATGTCCTTAAAGAAGTGTAGTTCTGTTGTTTGCAATTTCATTTTCTGATTTGTTAAAATTTTTCTTCTATAGTTTCTCACCTGCGGGTCTTTCGGGTAAACCCGGGGCGTTGCCCGGGTCACTCGTTATTTATATTATAAGTGGAATTTATTTTTACTGGGTAGAGATATAGCTATGTGTGTGTGACTATTATATTTCAAAGATATAAACTAGTATTATAATATTTACCTTTCCTATAGCCATATATATATAAAGGATAAAGAATGGGAATGTCAGAAATAATGTCGAGGCACATAATGGATTATTCGGTCCTAAGATAAATAAGTAAGATGTGTGTTTTACTTAAACTCTATCTTACCTAAGATATAAGCCCTTCTAAGCTTTTTACTCTTTAATAGCCATATAAATATATTTAAAACTACACCTACATATATTCAAGATAGAAGTTACCTGGCCCTCATTCATATTTCTTTATAAATTAAACACTACGGCAAGTTAAAGTTATATTTTCTCAACGTTTCAACAACAATAAATTTTATCTTCGTAAAGAGAAATAAATAAAAAAATAAAGGATTTAGCAAAAAGAGTTAACAATTTTAAACGCCTTGCCAAATGCTCTATTTACTTTTCTTGTTATTTACAAAATACTCTCCTATAACGCGAGTTTTTACAACGCGATTTCGTACACCGCGAAAAAAAAGTTGCGACAAATTTATTTATACAACGCAAATTTTCGTATAACGCGTTATAAAATAAAACAATTTACCCTAACAAAATTCGCGTTATACAAGTTTTATTTCGTACAACGCGAATTCCTATAACGCGATTTCATACAACACGGAACACATTAATCGCGTTATAGGAGAGTTTACTGTATTTTTGATAATAAAAATATTTATACTGACCGAAGTATTTTTAATTTTAAGAACTATAAATGCCGGCCAGGCAGCCTCTATCTCCTATTGTATGTTGTTCCAGCCTTAAATATGCAAATTGTTAGAATTTACTTTTGTTAATTATTGTTAAATTATGTAAATTTTAGAAATGTATATAATCTTGATTTTAGAAAATAAAGATAGTTAGAGTTATTAAGAAAATCGTTATTGAGTCATTAGTGTTAGTGAGACGAGGTTGAGTCATGAGAGTTGGTGAGACGAGGTTGAGTCATTAGAGTTAGTGAGACGAGGTTGAGTCATGAGAGTTAGTGAGACGAGGTTGAGTCATGAGAGTTAGTGAGACGAGACAAAAGCAGTTATTCAAGTTTAAATGAGTTATAGTTAGCTCGCTGAGTCAAGAAGCATATAATTAAAACCAGCGTTAAAATTAGAATTTGGCGGTGATTCCTCCTTAGTGCCAGGAGGCCAAAGCCAGTTCGATTCATGGTCCCTCAAGAGCCTGATTAGGATTTGAAACAGAAGAAATTTAAGCAGAAACTCAGTGAGAATACAATGCAAATGTCTCGAGACGAAAGGATCCTCCAAAGAAAGTTAAGTTGTCAGATAAGGAGAATTGATGGATTTATTGAAAGTGTGGATTCAATTATTGAGGCAGGTGAAAGAATACGCTTAGAAATAATGGGTGAAGAATTAAAGGAGATCAAAGAGAAAATTGAGAAACTCTACGACGAGCTGTTTTCTTTGGATGAAGTTGATATAGATAAAGAAAGTGAGGCATATGATGGTTCAATGAACAAGATTGGAAGCTTGAGGGTAAAAATAGAAAATGAGAGAAAACTCAAAGACAAACTGGCGGACATAAAGCCAAATGGCTCTCAGGCAAATATAAAATTGCCTCAATTTGACTTGCCGATATATGATGGAGATATGGGCACTTGGATCAACTTCAAAGAGCTATTCCTCACCACCATCGATGCACATCCAGGGTTAACTAATATACAGAAGTTACAATATTTGAATTCTGCAGTAAAAGGCGAAGCGGCCAGATTAATAAGGGGTTTCCCTTTACTAAGTGAAAATTATGGCCAAGCATGGAGTACACTGTTATCAAGATATGATAACCCGAGAGAGCTAGCTTATGCCCAGGTATCAAAAATCTTTTCTCTCCGGGCAATTAAGAATCCATCGGCTAAGTGTCTCCATGAATTCATGGATGTTTGTAATGAAGCCATAAGAAACTTAGAAACGCTGGAATTGAAGAGAAATCAATTAGTGGATGTGATCCTGGTGCACTTCCTCCAGCAGAAGTTGAGTGAAAATCTAAGGTTGGATTGGGAACTGTCAATGGACAATACTCTTCCATCTTATGACAAGTTCATAGCATTCATTTCCAGACATGCAAGAAGCATGTCTTGTGCTGTCAAGGAATGTTCAAAAAGGGAAGAAACCACCGGATCGAGATTTCCCAAATGCCAGAGCTACGGGATGCTAATTGAGAAATCGGACACTTGCATATTATGCAAATCTAAGCATCATCCACTATACATGTGCAGCTTATTTTGCAAAATGCCTTTAAAAGAAAAATTAAATGTAGTAAAAGGTCATAAATTGTGCTTCAATTGCTTGAGGAAAGGCCATTTCTCATGGAATTGTAGGCTGAACCAACGATGCAAAGTATGCAAGGGAAAGCACCACACGATGATTCATTATGATAAACCGAGCACGGAAGGCGCTTCGGCCCAAGTTGAGAACACAACTCCGAAGGAACATGAAAGTGCTATCAATTTAACGAATACTCAACAGGCAAACTGCAATGATAGCCACGTACTACTCGCAACGGCTAGAATCAAGATAAAAAATGGACTCGGAAAGTTATGCACCTGCAGAGCCCTACTGGACAGCGGTTCCCAAGTCACCATGATAACAAAAGGATGCTGCGAAAGATTGGGACTTGTCCAAAGGAAATCAGATCGGATGATTATAGGGGTTGGAAACACACCAGTGCAGCATTCTTCATCGACAGTAAGTGTGACATTTTGTCCACTGAATAATTCTGAGGAATTCTCGGTGGAGGCAGTAGTCACGGGAGTGCTCACTTCAGAAATTCCGAACTTCAGGTTAAAAGACCCTAATTGGCCAACTTTGAAGAGCCTCAAATTGGCAGACCCAGAGTTCTACATACAAGCCCAATAGATATGATATTGGGAGCAGATATATACACTGAACTTATGTTGAATGGCTCTATATCTCTCGGAGAAGGATTGCCAATGGCTATTAATACAAGACTAGGTTGGGTACTTCTAGGAAAACTCATGGGAACATCGGAGAGTAATACAGAAGTCTGTAACCTGAGTTTACAATCTGAACCAGAACTAGAATTCGTAATGAAAAGATTCTGGGAAACTGAATCTGTGCCGTCACCAGATCTTTGTACACAGGACGAAGATTGTGAAAGGTTATTTTCGAATAACCATGGCAGAGATAGCCATGGAAGGTATTGGGTAAAATTGCCATTCAGACAACATCGACCGCTTCTGGGTGAATCAAGAGAAAAAGCATTAAGAAGGTTCCTTTCGTTGGAAGGAAAATTGTGTAAGAATGTGAAATTATATGACCAATACCGGGGATTCATGAAGGAATATGAACACTTAAACCACATGGAAAGGGTCCCAATTGCAGAAGTGAAGCGAGAATTGTGCAGATGCTATTACATGCCTCATCATCCAGAAGATGCGAACTATCAGAGGATATTGTGGAGACCATCGCCAGAAGAGCCTGTGGTGGACTATCGACTGCTGACTGTTACCTATGGTACAACTTCGGCTCCATTTTTGGCAATGAGAACATTACAACAGTTAGCAGAAGATGAAGGCCAAAATTATCCTGAGGCTTCTAGGGTGACCTTGAATGATTTCTATGTCGATGATCTGCTAACAGGAGCTCAAACGATTGCTGAAGCCAAAGAACTAATAGACCAATTAAAGGACTTAATGAAAAGGGGAGGGTTTCATTTAAGAAAGTGGAATTCAAATTGCCACGAGATAGTGTCTCATGTCGAGGAAATAAACGAGGAGAGGAAAATTAACTTGGAGAAAGGAGCCATATCCAAGATTTTAGGAATTGTATGGGATCATGTACAAGATACGTTTAGAGTTAATATAACTCTTCCTGAAGAAGTTGTTACCAAAAGAGATCTTCTCTCCAATATTGCGAGGATTTTCGATCCACTTGGTTTCCTCTCACCTACTACAGTGGCAATGGCGAATCTCCAGAGGCAGACCGCGGTCAAAGAAGTCGAGGATTTAGAAGGGCTACCAGTCTACCACCGCGCCATATTGAAGGAAAATGGAGAGTGGCCAGAAGTTACCAAAGCCATCCAATGTAGCTACCCGAAGGTCTTTGTCGGCGACGGAACTCATCTTTACCTCCTCATAGAAGATGTGGAATCTCTAGATGGCCCGAATGTCCGCTCGGTATTGTGCCAATACCACATCCCTCACAAAAAATGGATCTGGAGAAAAGTGAATGGTTTCGCTCCAATAGTTATTTCCAAGTCTATCGTTTATGCCTCTCACGATAAAAGGGTGTACTTTGTAGGAGGGAGAATACACTCTAGAGGGAATAAGGTAACTTGCACCGACAATATTGTCCGAGTGAAACTTAAAGAGGGTCGGGCTTCTGTTCTAGTGAAAAGCAGGGAGTCGCCCCTAACTGACCTCTTGGTCCTGGCAATGACATTTGCACCATCGGCGTTCTTGTTTATGCTTGCAGAGACCCGCGACCACTCTACTTACAAGGTTTTCTCCTATCATCTCCTAAACAAAGATTGGCATCTGATTGGATCAGACAAAATATTTTGGAAAGAGAAATTTCTCTCTCTTCAGATTTGCTATACCAACAAGAAACTTTTACTATTCCCTCGAATGCAGTGGGAACAACACTTCTGTAATCTGTATAACTACCGACTTCAAACAGATTCCTGGGGGTGTTATACAACTATTCCGATTCTTGGTGAGAAAGAGGGCTATCCAAAAAATATCAATCACTTTACTATTGTGCAGGATTGGGTAAGAGCTGTATTTGTTCACGCCGGGAAGGAGTCGAAATATTTATGGAAGTTGAACCTGAAGTCTAAACAATGGACTGAACTACCAACCTATGTCAAATACAGAGATAGTCAATACACTGCTGTAGCTTTGGACCTGGTGTTCATATTGGGACCAGCTGATAAAGAACACGAGACTGCAGAGAAGTATTTGTCGTTCTTCAAGACCAGAAGGTGCGAGTTGCCCAAGTTCGGGCTGCTACCGGAGTCTACCTACGACCTATTACGAAGTTGGCTCCGCTTCCCTTCAAATCTGAACCAGGGTTCAGCGGCCGGGGGGAGTATGTTCCAGCCTTAAATATGCAAATTGTTAGAATTTACTTTTGTTAATTATTGTTAAATTATGTAAATTTTAGAAATGTATATAATCTTGATTTTAGAAAATAAAGATAGTTAGAGTTATTAAGAAAATCGTTATTGAGTCATTAGTGTTAGTGAGACGAGGTTGAGTCATGAGAGTTGGTGAGACGAGGTTGAGTCATTAGAGTTAGTGAGACGAGGTTGAGTCATGAGAGTTAGTGAGACGAGGTTGAGTCATGAGAGTTAGTGAGACGAGACAAAAGCAGTTATTCAAGTTTAAATGAGTTATAGTTAGCTCGCTGAGTCAAGAAGCATATAATTAAAACCAGCGTTAAAATTAGAATTTGGCGGTGATTCCTCCTTAGTGCCAGGAGGCCAAAGCCAGTTCGATTCATATGTATTGAGTATATTTTGCACAGATTTCGAAAGGTTTCACGGAATTGATCAACATGTACATAATATGTCTTTATACTTCTATATATATAAAACAAAAGGACTTAAGCTTTGTGTTAATACTTCTATATACAGATGTAAGAAAATTGCGTCATCTACATTTATAAAAATATATGAAATTCTTAGGCAATAAGTTTCTTATAAAGAAACTGGCGAACCGCTGGGAAGGTTCACCAATGATGAGCCAGGCCCTCCCATTAATTTTCCATTGCAGTAAAGGCAGTAGAAATTGTTAGATTTTTAAAAGAATCATGCGCGTCTATAATATGTTCGAATTTTCATAACAGATTGCGCATTATGCATCATAAGAAACTTATTGCGTAAGGTATTTAGATATTTCTTTATATTGAACTCTGATTAGGACTATGGTCACTAGATTGGTATAGAGATATTAAAACGTTGTCATGAGATGTCTAACTATTCAGAAATATATCATTCTCAACTTAAGAAGCATTAGGTATATGTAAGGTTGGGGGAGTCATCAAGATTGAAGGAATCCACGCAGGTCTGTGAAATACACGCACGCAATGGGCGGAGCATGGTTGCAATTATATTGTCGATTGTATAGGATACCAAACATTGTCTACTTGCTGGAGATGGTGCGTGTCTGTTGGCATTTGTTACTCTCAGACAACATGTAGACAAGTCCTGGATAACCGTCAATGATCAGATAACACGAAGTATAGATACAAATAGCTTGTACATACATACAATGATGACAAGCCCAGGGTTTGTGTATAAAAGAAATATTCCTGCTTGAATGTTTTCATTATTATATATAGATATAGGAGCTATAGACGATCCAGGGTGTGGAGAGAGAAGGCAGGATTCCAGTCACCTTCTCATTGAAAATCCAATCTTCCAGAACTACAGAAAGCGGAAAGACATTGAATACAAGCATCCTTTTATGTTTATAAACAGTAACGACTTATCAAAATTCAAAACTATTTTAAAGGCGTAAGATTATTTTTGATATTAAACAATTTCTACTACCCTTACTGCAATGAAAGAATTAATGAGAGGGCCTGGCTCATCAGTGGTGAACCCTCTCAGCGGTTTCGCCAGTTTAATCTACCATACACCGCTGTTATATTTATATTTAAAATTTAGGAAATTTTGTAAATATATCTATGATTTTCTCTCTTGAATAGAAGAACCTTAATTGCTAACTATATATATATATTTGTATTTGTTTCATTGGTTATTTTGTTGTTGTTTTTGGTTTCAATTGTTTTTGTGAAATAGTTCTCTGATTTTGGTGTTGTTGCTAGACGCATGCATCCTTTGGGGAGATATAGCGTCTGATTTAATAATAAATAATAAATAATATATATAGATATGGTAATAGCTTTATATTAATCTATACCTAACTGGCCTTGTACTTATTGTTTGTGGAAGAGCATTGCTCGATGCAAATATTTATATGTAATTCTACTATCCTAAAACTTATGTCTATAGTTTGCTTGCATGCCATTTATGAGATTCCACCCTTCAGTGCTGCGAATATGAGCAAAATCTTTCAATACAGCGTTGGAGTTCTAAGAAGCTGTCTTGTAGATTAAATTGGCGAATAGCTTGGAGGGTTTAACACTGATGAGCCAATCCCCCCCCCAATATTTATCATCGCAATAAGGATAGTAGAGATTTGTTTTGTATATAAAATAAACATTTGTGCTTAAATGCTTTTATTTCTTATAAATAGATAGCGCGTTATTGTTTTATATTCATTTATATTTCGTATGATTAAAATCATCAAAACTTGTTTTGCATATCTTATTGTAATGATTGAAAAATTGATGAGAGCGCTGAGAGGATTTAGCACTGATTCACATACCCCTCTCATCAAATCTTTTTCTACTAACGCACTAGAAGGTCAGCAGATGTAGTTTGAAAGAATATTTATATTTCAATAAAAATAAATGCCTAAACATTTGCAAATCTTATGTATTAAATCTAGTTGACACTCATGAACAAAACCTAAGAAAGTAGAAAGTCTTTGATGTCGCCCATCATCGTCTTTTTTTAAGGAGACAGAGGCAATTTGATTCACATACTATTCACACTCCTGTATCTTTAATAAAGGTCACTGTAATATCTTTCAGAATTATTGTCTGAATCCCGATCGATATACATGCTTAAACTTTCTTAAGTTTATCGGAAAAATAGAGCAGCCTGGCCGGTATTCATAGCTATTTTTAAAAAGATTTACTGGGCGAATTATTTTTAATTTTAAGAACTTCTCGAAGTTTTGTCCTTGAGTGTTTATATTTCAAATATTACACGTGGTATAAAGATTCTAAAATCTATTATTTCGAATTACAAGAAGAAAGTTACATTCAAACACACAAATAAAAATTCATATAACTCAAATATTTTAAAATCGTCATCTACAGAACTATTGTGTAGAAATATTTCTTCTCATATATAGTTTTCATTGAAGATATTTGAGAGTTACACAAGGAAATGTCTATCACCAACCTTCCAACACACAATAAGATTAGACGGCATATCATCTATTCAAGCTCAGCACACAATACAAGGCGGTGGAAGGTTACCAAGTACTTAAGTAAATTGAACTGGAGCCTTTATTGGCTAGCAGCTATCATGGAGCTCTAACGGCTTATTTCCCTTCAATTTTATTGAATCTATAGGAGCCAGCAAAATACCATTATTTAGTGACATTATTTCACTCTCTTTCCTTCCCCTTGACTTTCCAGAATGGTTACAAGGTTTCCCCACTATGTACTAAGTGTCAACCTGTAACCCAAAAACACATTATTGACTGTATTGACTCATCCATTGATTTATTCTTCTCATCCCCGGCAGACACCATCAAAAGTCTCAAGCTTTAAAGCTTGATACCCTTATATGATTGAGTGGAGATAAGAAAGAAGATTTCCCTCACTGAACTCAAATTTTACAAAATAAACAGAATAATATTTTTGATGTTTATGAAAAACTATTTTATGTTTCATTTTGCTGTATTCATGTTCAGCAATAAAACGTGTTTGAGGTTTATTAACTAAAATATAGAATTATCTTTTTTTACATACAAATAATTAGTAATTTTCGTATATTTTGAAATTATAGACATCCATAAACAAATCTTCAAATAAAAATACATATATTGAATTAAAATATCATTTATTTTACCAATATTTCAATTGGCTGAACGCCAACCTTTTTCAAGGTATTAGAACATATTTTAATAAAAATTTAATATGTTATAATACCTTGAAAATGGTTGGCCTTCAGCCAACTAAAATGATAGAAAAATAAATAATATTTTGATCCAATATATGCCTTTTTAATTAATTATATATATATCTCTATTTTCAAAATTCGAAACTATTATAGACGCGTATGATTCTTTTTGAAAATAAGCAATATCTACTGTCCTTATTGGAATGGAAAAATTAATGGGAGGGCCTGACTCATCAAAGGTGAACCCTCCCAGCGCTTTCGCCAGTTTAATCTACCATACCGCTGTTATATTGCATTTTTGGTCTTCCTTTTATAGTGATAATGTTTCTAGACTCATGGAATGGGAATTTTAGATTATCTAAGGACATAAGCTTTGAGGACAGCAGAATTTCCAAAAAGAATCATACGCGTCTATAATAGTTTCGAATTTTGATAAATGATGGCGCGCTAATGCATAATATAATATAAATCTTATCATAAAACTATATTATTTTCTTGTTGTTTCTCATAGAGAATTATTGAGCATTTGTTTTTGATACATGAATATTATTATAATATTGTTTGCAGTCGTGAACAGAAAAATAAAAACAGTTTACATCAGAATTAACTTCAATTTAGCTTATGGAATATAAAATACATAATTTGAGAAAGTACTACCTGACTTAAGGCGAGTAGAATAAAGAAAACAAAATACATATTTACATATGTACAGAAAGATTTGAGCCGGCCAACGGGAAACAACAACAATGGGTTTATATAGGGAAAGCCGCGACATCTGGCGGTCGATTTAACAGTATAGTTTGTTCTATATATTATAATTTTAAAATGAAATAACATTTTATGTACATATACAGTAGAACCTCCCTCTAAAGGACATTTAATTGCAGAGTCGAAGTGTTCTTTAGGGAGAGGTGTCCTCTTACCGGAAATTTGCTAAATAGTAAAAATGGTAATTTTACAAATGAAAACTGTTCTTTGTAGATAAGTGTCCGCTAGCGGGATGTTCGCTAAAAAGAGGTTCTACTGTATATACTTTTGAGCGCCTTTGTATGTTGAGTTTATGATACTCTATAACATTCTATATTCATTGTATATGGTGTCATGCATATATATGTATATAGATGGAAATATTGCCGGAAGGATAATGATTCAAAGAGACAAGGGTCGCCTCTCCCGTCAAAATAGACGTCAAAACCTGACGACATCTATTGACCGTCGCCGCAAATTAGCGGCCTTGGGTCGGTGACAAAGCCACAACACGAGCTTTGGCAAACTGAAAAGCGTCCACCTAGAGACCATGGTTTCGGGCTAATGGCTCTCGTCAGTCTAGGTCGGACTTTATTCCATGAGATCCGGTCAGGTTTTGACGTCTATTTTGACGGGAGAGGCGACTCTTGTCTCTTTGGATCATTAGCCTCCTGGCAAAATTTCCATCTATATTTTAGCCATAGAATTAGCCCAGCCACATTGCCAGGTAAACACCTCTTTGGAAAATTGTCAAGATTCCATAATATTCAATGTGAATCTCATGGAATAAAGTCTGCCCTAGACTGACGAGGGCCATTAGCCGAAACCATGGTCTCTAGGTGGACGCTTTTCAGTTTGCCAAAGTTGGTGTTGTGTCTTTGTCACCGACCCGAGGCCACTAGTATATAGATACTAGCGGATGTGTACCCGGCTTCGCCCGGGTTTTATCCGAGTGAAAGTTTGCCTAACGAATATTATATATTATGAAGTATAATAAACAATGTTAAAGATTAGTTTTAATTATTAATCAAGATTGTGTGTGAATATGTGAGAAAGATGTAATATCGTTGTTGTTTTCTTGGCCGACTGTTTTACATATGGTGTTATCTTAAAATTGCTTGTTTTGAATATTTTTTTAGATTGAGTTGAATGAATTGCTGAATTTTTTTTTGTATTTATATATAAATAAAATTAACTCTGTTGATTTTTTTGTATTTAATCGATAACAGCGAAGTTACGCATGTTAATGTTAGGAAAAATATTTTGATGTTAAGCAAAACCTGCTCCATCTCGTTTTACATAAATGTTGAAAATTTGGTTGAAATTGATGCATTGTAACGAAAGTTTTTAGCGAACACCACTTATGAAATTTGCATTTTATTAATATAGATAAATGAATGTATGTGTGTCTGTCTGTTCTTTATGCCTGACCAAACCACTCATTGGAACGCCATGAAACTTTGGGAAGTTATTTAGTATAGTACTGGGAAGGTTTCTAGCAAATAAAATTTTTGAAAAAACTTTTCGCCTAAAAATAATCAAGATAAATATTCTAATTTATCTGTTATAATTTAACAATCTGCTCTAAATATTATCATGATGATACGATGATTTTGTAATGTAGAAAATTAGGAAAGACAAAATTCAGGATGACACGGCAATTTATTTGAGACAAGAATAATGATACAATTCCAAGGCAAGATACTATTCATTTAACTTCCAATTACCGAGGGAACCAATTAATATTGATTTTATTCAACATATCGAGTATTTATAAAGGGACCGGGAAAAAATGTTCACTTTATCGAGAGATTCGTTAGACAAACCTTTACTCGGGTAAAACCCAGGCGAAGCCGGGTACATCCATACAAGAATAATGTAACAATTCCAAGGCAAGATACTATTCCTTTAACCTCCAATTACCGAGGGAACCAATTAATATTGATTTTATTCAACTTATCGAGTATTTTTCAAGGGACCGGGAAAAAATGTTCACTTTATTTAGATTCGTTAGACAAACCTTTACTCGGGGAAAACCCGGGCGAAGCCGGGTACGTCCGCTAGTATATATAATATAACGGTATAATAACGGTATAAAGAAATAATGAGCCTATCGTTCAAATTTATAATTGTAACGAATAGTATTTTAATTAAAACATTTTAAAAACACACAGTTTGGAACGGGACGTTTCACAAGAGTGACATCCATGGCGCCAATTTATAATTGTAACGAATAGTATTTGAATTAAAACGTTTTTAATATATATACGCACTCGAGTAAAACCCGGGCGTTGCCCGGGCCATTCGTATTATATAAATATATAATAAAAAATATAATGTAATGAATATTATTATCATTATTATCATAATAGTCTATGTTCCGGAAAATTATTTTCAATAATATTCGTTAGGCAAACTTTCACTCAGATAAAACCCGGGCGAAGCCGGGTACACATCCGCTAGTATATATATATATATACCACATGTACCACATATATATACCACATGTACCACATATATATATACCACATGTACCACATATATATATACCACATGTACCACATATATATATGTGGTGGTTAATTAACGACAATCCACATAAATAATTTCTTAAAATTTTATTTGATAGCGATTTTGTTTTAAGTTGAAAATTTGCCTTGAATTAAATACCAAACGATGTACGTTTTCGTTGTTTTTAAATATTGCGAAATATGTTATATTTTTGTTTTAAATATAAATATTTATTATGATTTCGTAAATATTTATTATTTGATATTATGAATAATTTTTATTTTTTTCACTTTTAATCGAATTGAAATTCTTGTTTGATTGCTTGCAAATGTTCGTTATAGTTTATATTTTAAATACGGCTCACCATTTTATGTGGGCGGCATGGAATTCTAGGCGGAGTCAGATAACAAATTATTTATTGTAAAATCAACTTTTAATTACATTTATTTAATACAAATTATCAGAAGGGGTTAAATTGTTGTATATTACACGTTGAAGTTCTTTTTTTTTTTGGTATATATGTGTGTGTGGTCAAATATCATTTCTAGATTATATAATGTTAGATATATGTGTTTGATATATAATAGATAAATATTTGCATTTTATATTATTTATGATTTATATTTAGAATGATGTATAATTATTTTATCATATTGATATGACAACAATTAATATGATATTAATGTTAATTCATATAATTTTTTAATAAAGTATATTTTATGAGCATTATATATTTATGAGATAATTTAATTTAATATTTGAATTAAATAGATATTAAACAAATTAAAACTTATAATGAAAATATGAAAAGTTAATATTTGGGAGCCGCTACATATATATATATATATATATGTCATAATGTATGCTCTTCCAGGAATAATAAAGTAAACCTACAGTCAATCAGAGAGAGACGTAGATAAAAGGTAGCTAAAGTACGGCCATTTTGGGCCACTGACCACATTCCGGAGGGGGGCCTTTTCTTGGAACCCTCAGGACTATTTTTGGACAGTTATGGGGTGGTGTGCGACACGAACGGTCGTTCAGCGGTGACAGCCCCTCGCGCTACCTCTCTCTCGCTGGTTGCCTGGGATTTCTCTTCCAAACTTGTGGTTTCCTTATTTCTCTCTCCCCACATTATTATCATATTGCCACATTGATAGTCGACAGGATAAGACCTGACCGGGAAACAAATCCCTCATATACCAGAGTATGAAGAAAACAAGAAGCAATACCACGATGATCGAACAAACCCCCAACCAAGTTCCACAAGACCCAACGACCGACTCTACTGTAGCCACTTCCCTTCGAACTCTCACCCTCTGTCTCGACCAACTTTTAAACCGTGAGCCTGAAGAAGCAATCACCTACGACGGAGATGAACCTGCCGCACACTTCTTCTCACAACTTGAGTCTCAGCCGAACTTCCACAACTTAGAGTCAGCACGCCAAGCTCGAAAGGCTCTATCATCACTCAGAGGCGAACCTCGCAAAATTGCACAAGACTTAGCTCTACTCAATAAGACTTATGAAGAGGTCAAGGAGTCACTCTGCGCCGTCTATCCCCGACGCCCTAGCTTCACTCTTCAAGAGTTCTATGAGCTTAAATACACATCGATGGCCGAGATCGAGACCTACTACAAGAACAAGGTCCGAATAGGATTGGCGATCAACCTCCCTAAGAGTGCCATCGTGCATGCACTATCCAACGGTGTGCCACGTAACTATGGCAACCTTTTAAAGATGGCACAACCCTCGGAACCAGGAGAATGGTTGTGCTTAGCCCAACAGCTGACCTACGAAGGGGATAACACCAGCACTAAAGCTGCCCAACAAGATCACCGCGCCAGAGCAGAGCACCTTACACCACCGTGGACAAGACCCCACCATATCCTTGCCGTTACTGTGGCGGACAACACTGGCACGCACAGTGTCAGCAGCGAGGGCCCTACCAGCGGACTTTTCGGACCTTTACACCTGCGGTCCACAGCGTCGAGAAACCCCAAAGATCGACTGGGCCTGCAGGTGTCTACGAGACCGCAGCAACGACGAGCTCGGGAGAAACCAAGTAATGCCAGCTTCGGCAGCAGAACTCCTCCGAAGCTCAATGAACCTACCTGCACCCTAAACCAGCATACGCCTGTAAGTGCAATTATTTTAACCCCTATCATTCATTCTTTAAAGATGTCATTCCTAGTTGACTCTGGAGCCAATGTTTCCATAATTAGTTTAAACCAATTTGAATATTATAAAACTATTTTAGTGGCGTATTATTCTTTTTAAAATAAAACAATTTCTACTGTCCTTACTGCGATGAAAAAATTAAAGGGAGGGCCTGGCTCATCAGTGGTGAACCCTCCCAGCGGTTTCGCCAGTTTAATCTACCATACCGCTGTTATATTGCATTTTTGGAACTTCCTTTTATAGGTGACCGTTGTAAGAATCTTGGAATGGGTATTTTAGAAGAACTATGGACATAAGCTTTTAGGACAGCAGAATTAAATATAATTATAAATATATAATATGCTTCGAGCAATCGCTCTTCCGCAAATATCAAATTGTGTCTTTTATTAGAACAATAATGTTATGATGTACTAGAGCGCCATCTGTTATCAAATTATAAAACTATTTTAGTGGCGTATTATTCTTTTTAAAATAAAACAATTTCTACTGTCCTTACTGCGATGAAAAAATTAAAGGGAGGGCCTGGCTCATCAGTGGTGAACCCTCCCAGCGGTTTCGCCAGTTTAATCTACCATACCGCTGTTATATTGCATTTTTGGAACTTCCCTTTAATTTTTTCATCGCAGTAAGGACAGTAGAAATTGTTTTATTTTAAAAAGAATAATACGCCACTAAAATAGTTTTATAATTTGATAACAGATGGCGCTCTAGTACATCATAACATTATTGTTCTAATAAAAGACACAATTTGATATTTGCGGAAGAGCGATTGCTCGAAGCATATTATATATTTATAATTATATTTAATTCTGCTGTCCTAAAAGCTTATGTCCATAGTTCTTCTAAAATACCCATTCCAAGATTCTTACAACGGTCACCTATAAAAGGAAGTTCCAAAAATGCAATATAACAGCGGTATGGTAGATTAAACTGGCGAAACCGCTGGGAGGGTTCACCACTGATGAGCCAGGCCCTCCCTTTAATTTTTTCATCGCAGTAAGGACAGTAGAAATTGTTTTATTTTAAAAAGAATAATACGCCACTAAAATAGTTTTATAATTTGATAACAGATGGCGCTCTAGTACATCATAACAATTTGAATATATTAAAAATTTTAATAGTTTCATTTGTTCCACCCCTATTAACAATGGTGTTATTATCCATACTATATCTAGTCATTTTTTTTTATTTATTTATTTATTGTTACAAAAGCACGAAGTCCAAAGGACTATTGTGCTGTGCTAGTATTATTTATATATATATATTATTAATTATTTACACGATGGATTAGTATTGTTTTGTAAATTATTGTACAAATAGTTCTAAACTTAACAAAGTTCTCATAAGATAGAGTATATACACAAAGAGAATTTGGTAATGTTTCAAAGTATCTACATACAATTTGATTAGTCAGAGGGCAAGATAAAAGAAGATGCTCTGGTGATTCAACATCTAAGCGGCATTCACATGTTGGATCATTGATAGCATTCAGTTTGAATAAGAAACTAAAGAAGGGTCCTTTGCCAGTTAAGAATAAAGTAGTGAATTTATCAGAAGAAATGAAATTTGGGACAGCAATTGGAAAGAATTTCTTGAACAGTTCATTAGATTGAGAAAGATAAAACTTAAATTTTAGATCCAGATATAGTTTGTTTAATTCTTTTTGAAGGGGTTTTTTGAGTGTTCGATCTGTGAGAGAATTTGTCATATTATACTTTGTTTGTAATTGTTGGAGTTTATTAATCTATTTTCTATTATTCTATTTAATTTATTATTCTTTTAATTGGATTTGACCACGGACGTCTGGTCACGTGCCTATTTTAAAATGTATATATTGTGATGTAAAATAAAGTAGTTGTGAGTCACCAGTTAATCGTGTCGGCCTCATCCTTCTGAGTTGTTAGTTGGTAAACGTACTCCCGTGGGCCAAGTACCGCCTCCTCCAGAGAACACAGCCTCCCCTATCCCTAGGTCGCCGGCAGTTCGGATCTTCCCTCAAACAGCAAATCATCTCTACAGTCCTCTAGAAACGGTGGAGTGTGGTACAGCGGGTTGTTGCCTTTAGGTGAAACACCTCCTCCAGCCCGGGTTGAAACATTATTGGTCCTAATCGAGCAGGATTCAAAGAAAGTTGAGAAAAGTAGGGAAGAGAAAAAAAAAAAAGAATTCTAAAGACAACAAATTTGCATGCTTCAGAAGAAATTAAAAAATTTGTTTGAAAGTTAAAAGGAAAATTTGCAAATTTAATCAAGTAAAACATTGATAAGAATTCAAAATGAAAAGAAATCTGAAACTCCGAACTCTATTGCGATCATCTGCAACAAAGAATATAAGGGAAATCGAGGCAGAAATGGAAACGGAATCTCCATCTCGTGAGACAATCGGGATAAAACTTGAATTGTTAGAGACAATTGAAAACCAACTTAGGGATGCAAATGTGCAGGTTATGAATCTGCTGTTGGAGGATGAGGCAATATCTTCACCTGATCTGGAAAAGGAACAGGACATGGTGGTCCAGTATGAAGAGAGCTTTGTACGAACCAAACGCAGGGTGGCTAAATATCTCCAGGTCAAGGAGACTGGGCAACAAGGCCGGGACACTCTGGACCCTGCTAGGAGCGCCCAGGAGGGTATGTCATCGTGCAAGCTGCCTAAAATGGCACTCCCGGTTTTTGATGGCACATGTCTCGAGTGGATGGGATGGTGGTCGCGATTTGAAATGATCCACGAGAGTGCAGTGTTGACGGAGGTGGAAAAGTTCCAGTACCTTGTGCAATCAATGAAGGCTGGTACCCGAGCAGATAGATTGGTCAAGAGTTACCCGCTAACCACAGAAAATTATCCAAAGGTCGTTAAGGCCTTGCAAGATCGGTTTGGGGATAAAGTGATACTGACCGAGGTCTATGTGCGCCAACTATTGAAACTGGTGATAAATAATGCACGAAAAAAGACCTTAACGTTGGAAGCTTTGTACGACCAGGTCGAATCACATCTAAGAGCCTTAGAATCCTTGGGCGTCACTACACAACCGAACGCCTCCTTTTTGTACCCCCTGGTGGAGTCAAGTCTGCCAGAAGACTTGTTGAGAATATGGCAGAGAAGTGCACTGGCAGGGTATGGTGGAGATGAACTTGAACTCCCCATAACCATCGACCAAAGGTTGGAACGACTTCTCGAGTTCCTAAGGAGAGAAGTGAAGGGGGACCAACGGCTTGAATATATGAAAGAGGGCTTTGGAGAATCATCCCAAAGAAGGAACTATGGCCAACATATAGCCAGGATGCACGGCGCTCAGATAACGGAGGCTAAGGGTAGAGCGACTCCCCTGTGCCTCAGGTGTAAAGGAAAGCATTGGATCCAGGATTGCGCGGGTTGGCGTTCCTTGACAGTGACCAAACGAATGGATGAAATCAGAAAGGTTAACGCCTGCTTTCGCTGTTTGCGGGTGGGTCATGTGATAGCAACCTGCCGAACCCAATTCCGGTGCTCGCAATGCAAGGGATTCCATCATACAGCTCTGCATCTACCAAGGCGGGTCTCAATGGAAGATCAGGATCAAAGGGAAAGGCAAAACACTGAGGAGTCGCGGATCTCGCCTGGTGAACAAGAAATCGCCTTATCAGGGATGCATGTGCGAACCGCAATCCCAACAGCCTTGTTGGCGACAGCTCGGGTTCGCCTGGTGGGCCCTCAGGGCGTGGGAGTCACTGTGCGGGCGTTGCTGGATCAGGGGTCTCAGTCGTCCTTTGTCCATCGAGACCTTCTTCATCACTTGAATATCCCAGTGCACAAGGTCAATGCACAAATCTACGGGATTAACGACACCAAGGGAGAGCATGTTAAACAGATGGTATCCTGTTCGGTGGCGTCATTGACGGAATCAGGATGGACTATACCGATTCGGGCGCTGGTGGTGGGAAGAATGACTGGGATCCTACCTAGTCGGGATCTCCGCATCCCTGTGCCGTCCAGCTGGAAGACCTTGCCATTGGCAGACCCTCAGTTTGAGACAAGTGGCCGAGTGGATGTAATACTGGGAGCAGACGTATATGGAAGTTTGTTGCTTCCCGAAGTTAAGTCTGATGAGAAAACCCAATTATGCGCGCAGAAGACCCGATTGGGCTGGATTATCTCGGGAAAATTACCAGGTGAAGGAGAAGTCGGCCCACACAGGGTGTACAATATTCGGGTGAATTATGAAGAAAACCTGGACAACGTATCGCGGCAACTCGGGGAGGTGGAAGAGGTCCCCCTTAGACATGCCAAGTTGGACACAGATGAATTCTGTGAAGAATTGTACAAGACCAGAGGTGTGGCAATAATGGAACGCCATGGAAAACGTATGAGAACTCCAGCGTCTAGGACGGGTGAGAAAATCTCTGAATATTCCATGTCGAAAGAAGAGTACACCACTGGCAGGGTTAAGTTGACCGAGTCTAAAGACGGATACGGTTCTGAGCCTGTCAAGGTGAAAGTGGATACACTCTGCCCAGCTAGTGCCATGGTGAAAGTGACCGAAAGAAAAACCTGTCCAGATAGTTCCGTTCAGAAAAGGTCTGAAGAGTCAACTTGTCCTGACTGCTCGAAGGTGAAAGGATCAATGTGTCCACACTGTGCAAAGATGAAGGAGATTGAGATGCTAACCTGTACAGACAGTGCCAACGTAAAAGCAGAACTCTGTACAGACAGTTCCAAATTGGAAGTAGATAAAGAAGAACCCTCTCCAGAGCTATGGCCCAAGATGCCTAAAGATAGAAAAGGATGGAAAAGGTGTCCAGATTTTAAGCCGAAAGAGTACGATCATTTGGAAGAGAAGGAGAATGACAGGAGGATTCTTTCAGTCGACGAATTTGCCGAAGAATTGCTGGAGAGCTACAAGGAGTTTCCACCAGTCCATGTTAAAGTCGACAAATGTGGCAACCTCGATGAACATTGGCTGAGACGAAAGATCCGCGAGGATTTCTGCCAGGTGCCTCCAAAAATTCCTCCCTATATAAGGATGAGTGACTCCACAAAACTGAAAGTTGAAAAACTCCGGAAAATGGCTTGTTTTTTAAAGAGCACTAACGTGTTAGGAGACTTGCAAACAGGTGTTGTCAACCTAGACATCGTTGAAGAACTTCTGAAGTCTCGGCCGAAGTGTGAGAATAGGGAATCGGAGTTGGACATCTACGAAAATCTTGACTTGGAGCAGAGAACGTTGGATATCGTTAAGGAATCCAATATTGAAAATCCAAATTGTGAGGAAAAGATGGCCGACAGTAAGCTCGTCCAATCTCACGTGGAGATCTGCAGAGGCGACGAGGAGCCTGATGACAGGAGCATGTCCATTTCGCCCTATGTGGCTCAACACGTCCCCACTGCATCTTGCTGCGGATATCTACAGAATGGGAGAGAACGGGAGATGCAAGACATCTACGATGACGCCAAGATTTCTAAAGAAGCTGCGAAGAAAGAAAAGGTCGAACAACCTCACGAAATCTCCCTGTCCTGCCAACTTTTACAGATGAACGGCAATCTGAACGGCAACACAACTGTTGGGTGTTCAGAATCACTTTTGGATAATCGGACTTCGGGAGTTCGGTGCACAGAATCTGTCTGTTGTGACGACTTAGAAACCGAAATATGTCCACTTTTTGAGGATTCTATTGGCGAAGAACTTCACAACCTCTTACAACCAAAAGTTAAGCCCCCACACCAGGAATCGCTTATCGAAAATCTAACTGAGAATGACGACATTCCTGGGGCTATCGATGAGAATCACGAAGAAGATTCTTCAATTTTAGAAACCACTTTTGTCATTGAAGACGAAGAGCCTAACGAAGCTATCGGAACTCCAAGAATCGAAATTTCCGAAGTTTCGGTTATTGATGAATCGGCAAGCAAAGAGAAAGCTGTACCTGTTGAAATTGTGGATCCATCAACAAAGGATTATCTGCAGAGCTGTGAAAAGGCTAAATTATCCCGTTGGAGGCCCATCGATTCTCTGTGCTTGGAAGACTTCAAAGAATCTGAAAACGACGATGAAAAGTACAGTTCATCGGCATATATGGAATGGCCAGAAATCTTGAAGAAAGAAGTCTTAAAACCCGAAGCTTTAGAAAAAGCAGCCAAACAACTGCGTATAGGATTCTATATAGCTCGGGATCAGATGTCGGAGATCGGGGAGATATTGGCCAATTATGGGACGGAGTGGAAATTTAATCCTCCAGGTGCTCCTCACTTTGGTGGCCTATGGGAGGCCGGCATCAAATGCTTCAGGTATCACTTTCGCCGCATCATTGGAGAAACCTTGCTGACTTATGAGGGGTTCCTGACCCTAATTGTCCAGATGGAAGCCTGTCTGAATTCAAGACCTTTGGGACCAATTAGTGGCGACCCCAATGATCTGGCGGTATTGACACCAGCACATTTTCTGCTGACATCTTCATCTTGTTGCGTCCCTGAGGAGGACTTATTGAGCGTTCAGCTATTGCCTCGGTGGAAAATGGTCCAGAAGATGGTCCAACATCTGTGGAGGCAGTGGTCTACAGATTATATTCATAATCTGCAACAACGACACAAATGGAGAACGCCAAGGCCCAATGTGGCTACTGGTTCCTTGGTTCTTGTCCGGGAAGAACATGTGCCCCCCGCCAAGTGGATAATGGGGCGAGTGGTGGAGAACCATCCGGGCAAAGACGGATTGGTCCGAGTTGTGTCTATCCGCACCAAGGCTGGCTTACTCAAAAGACCACTGGTTAAGCTGGCATTGCTGCCTGTTCCCCACAGCTTGTTTTGATGGTTCCCATCAACTCGGGGAGAATGTTGGAGTTTATTAATCTATTTTCTATTATTCTATTTAATTTATTATTCTTTTAATTGGATTTGACCACGGACGTCTGGTCACGTGCCTATTTTAAAATGTATATATTGTGATGTAAAATAAAGTAGTTGTGAGTCACCAGTTAATCGTGTCGGCCTCATCCTTCTGAGTTGTTAGTTGGTAAACGTACTCCCGTGGGCCAAGTACCGCCTCCTCCAGAGAACACAGCCTCCCCTATCCCTAGGTCGCCGGCAGTTCGGATCTTCCCTCAAACAGCAAATCATCTCTACAGTCCTCTAGAAACGGTGGAGTGTGGTACAGCGGGTTGTTGCCTTTAGGTGAAACACCTCCTCCAGCCCGGGTTGAAACAGTAATAATTCAAGATAATCGGACAGTAAAGGGGTTTTCGCTAGTATATGTGTGATGTAAGAAGATGAAGTCCTATAAGCATGAATGCATCTAATAAGAATTTGATATTGTATAGAATTCAACTTGGATCTTTTTGCTGCAGTGATAAAAGGAAACCAAATATTTGATGCATAGCTTATTTTAGAGCGTATCATAGCCAAACCAATCTGATTAGTTACCTTACCAATACAATTTAATAATTTTAATTTTAATGAAACATTTTATATTTTAAATTCACCCCTTGAACTTGGTATTCTATTTATTCTTGTTATGCAATTCTTAAGATTAACAATAGATTTTCATAATCAATTGATACTTCAAAATAGTGTTCCAGTACCATTTTGTATGTGACCTTCCCACTTGTAAGCACGGCTCGCGAATAATAACTTCTAACCCTAAACGACCTATAATTCACTCGGTTAACTTAGGCGTTGACGATTTTCAACCTCCACGTGAGCCTTGCTTACGAACAACCCTTAGTAATATTTATCAACCTTCCCCTGAATGCCTCTCTCACCCTTACAACCTTAATAACCTTCCTAGCAGCCCATGCCCCTCTAGAGAATTAATGATTAAAGAATTTATCGAACAACGCCCAGAACTTCCTATCCCTTATCAGCAATTATTGTATTCTTTTAAAGATATTTTCCCTATCAATAAATTCAATGTATTACCACTCAACATAACCCCTGTAAAGCTCAAAATTATTTCCGATAAGGTTATTTCCCTCCGACCATACCGAACTCCCTATGCCTACCAGAAGGAAATTCAGGACCAGGTATCTCAACTTCTAAAACATGACATAATCACTCCCTCCTCTAGCCCATATTCCTCCCCTGTGACACTCGTTCGCAAACGCGATAACACCATGCGTCTCTGCATTGACTTCCGTCACGTGAACGAACTAGTACCCTCGGATTTGCATCCTTTGCCATTGATAGAAACGGTACTGGATAACCTGTCGAAAGCCAGAGTATTTAGCACCGTTGACATGAGCAATGCATACTATCAAATCCCCATCGCGGAGGAGAGTCAACCACTACTCTCTTTCGTGACTCAACAAGGGCAATATAATTTCAAACGCTTACCCTTTGGATTCAAATCAGCACCCCAAACACCACCTCTCTTTCATAGCCCATTATTATGACGACTTCGTTATTTTTTCTGACTCCTCAGAACAACACCTTACGCACCTTCGACTTTTCTTTAAATTCTGTTTAGAGGAAAATCTCCAGCTTAACCTTAAAAAATGTAATTTTTATCAAAATGAAATAGATTTTCTCGTCTACCACATCACCGCAGGGACTTACACACCTAATATTAAAAATACCGAAATCATCAACGCTATTAGAACCCCTATCAACATTAAAACCCTACAATCATTTTTAGGGGCCGTCAACGTATATCATAAATTCATCCCAGAATATGCTAGACTTCGCCACCCCTTAAATTAATTACTAAAAAAGAACGCCAAATGGCTTTGGAGCCCGAATTGTCAACAAGCCTTTGATAAATTGAAGCAACACCTCGCAACACAACCTGTGTTACATCTATTTCAAGAAGGGCTCCCATGCCAGGTCTATTGCGACGCTTCCACGCAGGGCATCGCAGGTGTACTCAAACAAGTACATCCTGACGGTAACATCTACCCTGTACAATATTACAGTCGCGCGTTGCGTTCCTATGAGCGTAATTACACTATATCTGAACTGGAGTGCTTAGCCATTGTAGAGTGCGTTGACAAATTCCGAGTGTACCTCCTAGGTACAAGGTTTGTCATCTACTCGGATCATCACGCCTTACAATGGCTAAAGACCATAAAAGACCCCCCCCCCCCCGAACGCCTCTTTCGTTGGAGCCTTCGACTCTCAGCTTACGACTATGAGGTCAAATACCTCAAGGGCTTGCGTCAGTACGAAGCGGACCTACTCTCCCGTAACCCTTTCTGCGGATTTCTATCCACAGGTCAAATAAAAGATCATCAGGGCGAATTACGGAGGGACACAAGGTATATCCTCAATGACAAGGACCTTATGACCATCACACGACGGGGTGTCACTAAAATAATTGTTCCACCATCACTCCGTGGCACCCTACTACAACGAGCCCATCGCGATTTCAATCACCCCGGCATTTCGCAGATGACCAGACTGATCGCAGCCCAATACTATTGGGACGGCATGACAAATGACATCAGGACACATGTAAGAACCTGTTCAGTATGCCAATTAGTCAAACCACCAAAAGGACCTATCTACGGAGAATTGGGACAACTCCCCCCAGCGGTCCTGCCATACGAACTGGTGTCACTAGATACTATTTCTGGATTCGCGAAATATGGAAATTCTCAGACCTTCTTACATGTCGTAGTGGACCATGCTACACAGTACGCGTGGGCATTTCCATCGCGGTCCACCAGCATTCTCACCTATACCCAAGTGGTTAAAAAGGTGATGCTGTTTGGTTCTCCTAAATGACTTTTGACGGATAGAGCTCCTGCCTTCACCTCTCCGAAATTTCGTAGATTTTTGATTAGACATAACATTGGCCAACTTCTCACGACAAGCAACAACCCTCAGGCCAACGGATTAAGTGAACGACTAAACGCCACGATTACTGGCAAACTTAAACTGTTGCGCCTCCAACAACCTAAGACGGCCTGGACCAAACTACTACCTCAGGTTCTTCAGGCTTATAACCATACCCCGCATTCTGTGACCGGGTTTCCACCGTCATACCTTTTGTTAGGTAGTTTCCCGCTACAACTATCCGAGCATGTACAAAACTACCCAAAATTCGACGACGCCAGAGAATTGGCCTATCAAAGGACACACGAACGACACTTACGCGACAAAGCGAGATTCGACCAAACACATAGAGCTTCCGATTTTGAAGTAGGCGATCTCGTTTTGGCAAAAACATACCACCATCCAGACACCGGTAAACTGGCACCTTTCTTCTCAGGACCTTATGAAATACTGGAGATAATTTCCCCTCAAATCGTACGGATCAACCGCTCCAACCGACCTCTAAGTCGTGAGACAGATACAATTCATGTCAACAAATTAAAACACTATACGGAAAACGAACAATTTATTTCACCGCCCGTAAATGATCGAGACCAACCCAAAAATACCTTCAATTTCCCATATAAACACTTCAATCACACTCTAATCCATACTAAAACGGCTATTAACTCACGAAAGCAACATGACTACACTTACAATCAAGATGATCAAAGATATTTGAACCGCTTATCCCCTGAAATCTTTACCAATTACTAACCTGACAACGATACTTTACGAACCCAGTAGTATCTAAATAATTAAGGTAGAAAGGCCCAGGGCGGGTTTCCCCTCGCTCTGTCCGCCTATATTCTACCTTTGCATCTCGAACTATTTTATCTTCGCAAATTAAATATAAGTCCATTCGACTTCCTCACCTACACACGGGACTTTTCCCCTCGGACTCGCTACACAAGTAACTGCATAGATAAGGTAGAATGACCCAGGGCAAGTTTCCCCTCGCTCTGTTCGCCAAGGTTCTAACATTGTATGTAGTTTTATATTTACCTCAGTCCTGAACTCACACAATTGCCAACCTCAACCTCATTTCTCGTACTCTACACCTATAGCATAGAAAGCCCATGCCAAGTTTCCCCTTGCCATGTCCGCCTGAAAAATATCTTAAAGTGTAGAGTTCCCCAGGCTTAATGACCTTCAGAATTTCATCATGTGTATGTGACTCCCCTTCTCGTTGTTCACACTCCTCCATAGCATTTCCCTTATAATACATTAAATGTTATTGTATATAGCCTTTTATAACTTTGATATTATAAAAAATTCCCTTAAATCTCAAACTCTCCGGTATTGTAAAATTGCTTGTAAATGATATTTACTTGTGTACTATACAATATTTTATTTACATAAAACTGTCACCATAACCTTAATTAATTTCAACTGTAAAATTATTTTCTCTATTCCTGGCTTCACCAGCTTTAAGTATACTCAAACCATGTTCAGCCTTCTTCAACGGGGGCCATATGTCATAATATAGTAAATAATTCTTCCTGGAGTGAACTTATACGATAATAACAAGGCAAAGGAAGACGAGTATCTTTATTGGTGCATAAGAGCAAGCTTTCGGGCAAAAGCCCTTCGACTGGCAAGATATAACGACACTATGAGCGATATCGATGGCTGTAGTAAATATATACACATATTAATTTACGTAAATATAGAAAAAAACATGCAAATGAACAATTTAACTATTTGTAAAAAAGTGAGAAGTAAAAATAAAAATAAAATGAAATTAAAATCCTATAGGGTAATAGAAGAGATGCCAAAACATTAGCAGAAGGAAAGAAATATCAATGAGGCATAATAAATGGCTGCAATGGGATATCAAGTATATAAAAGAGAAATTTATACATAAAGGCCAGGAGAGCTCGATATGCATCAGGGAGGTCGATTTTTTACAGTTAAATACAAGGGGGAAGTTTAAATAAAAGACAGGAGAGGATGATAGGCTTCAGGAAGTTCTATTTTTCTATTGATGCTGTTTAGTTGGTGGGATACTATTGATTCTAAAATGAGTCTTTGGTGTAAGATATGTATGTGGCTGTAATGTATGGTGGGGTTGTTGATGTTGAAAGTGTGGCCTGTGGTCTTCATATGTTGATAAATGAGGGACTTGGTATCTTGACGGGAAATATTGCGGGAATGTTCAGTCATCCTGATGGATACAGATCTACCCGTCTCACCAACGTAAGTGGCAGGGCACTGTTCGCATGAGACGGAGTAGACTGCACCCACAGAACGCAGGGGGGCAGGGGGAGCTGAGGACTTAGTATGAGGGTGACGGAGGGATGAAAGAAGGTTCGGGGAGTTTTTATATATGGTACGGATGCCATAGGATTTGAGTTTTCTGGCTATATCAACAGAGGAGGGGGAGTAAGGGAGAAAACACAATGATCTGTATGTCATGGAAGGATTGGAAGTTGCAGGTGTCTAAGTATATTTGTTGATGAACCAGAGTGGAAAAGAAGCCGCGGAGAGCTGGGTTATAATGCGATTTCTTTCTATTATTTTAAAGATGTCTATGGAACAATGGGTGGATATTCTTTTTGTAAGAGTTCTAACAATACTGATTTTATGGGAGGTGGGGCAGTGAGAATTGTAATGAGTGTAGCAGGGGGGGCATTGTTTTTTATGATAAACTGTAGTGTGAAATGAGGATGGGGTGCGAATAATTAAGATATCTAGGAATGGGAGAACATGGTTAGTTTCAGTTTCTAGAGTAAAGGAAATATCTTGGTTGTAATTATTAAGGGTTGATAGTATGAAGCTCTCCTGACCTTTTTTGCATATACAAAAGACATCATCAATGTATCTGCGCCAGAACTGGATATCTGTAGGGAGGGTATGGGTGATCCAATTATCTATTCTAGTCATGACTATTTCGGCAATAATGGTAGATAGAGGGCTGCCCATTGGGGAGCCCCTGAACTGTCTGTAATGGTGCTGTAGGAATGTGAATGTGTTCATGCTTAAGCATGTTTTGGTAAGTTGGACTATGGTTGAAGAAGTGTGGGTATCGACATTTTGCGATTGAAGGAAATGAGTCAAGCCATCTGTGATGAGCTCATGAGGAAGACAGAGGTAGAGGGAGGTGACGTCGAAGGAACACATAGTGTAGGCGGGGTCTGGTTTAAGAGCTGTTAATTCATTAATGAAGTGTGGGGTGCTGTTAATAGAAAGGGTATTATTGTAATTGGTTAATAAAGGGGAGAGGAAGCTGGAAAGATATTTAGCCAGAGGGTAAGCGGGCGATAAGTGATAGGCTATGATGGGGCGGAGGGGTACTTCAGGTTTATGTATTTTGGGGAGGCCGTATATATAGGCTGAACTGTGAAGGTTTGAGGTAAACGAGGTGTATTCTTCAGGTGAGATGTTTTTAGATTTCTTGAGTCGGAGAAGTGAGGTTCTGAAATCTTTAACGACGGAGAGGCTGATTCGGTCTGTGATGGGTAAGAAAGTGGAGTCATCGCTAAGTAAATTGTGCATTTTTGAAACGTAACTATTCTGATTCAATATGACTGTGTTAGCACCTTTATCTGACCTAGTAATAACTATTGATTTACGAAGTTTGAGTTTTTTAAGTGTAATGATGTTTTCAAGATGGTTAGGGGGAGGGAGAAAGGGCCTAGATAAATTTTTAGCTACCATGGATCTGATGGAAAACTTCTCTTGCAGATTGAAGGACTTGATGGATGATTCAATGGCGCTGATGATCACTGGTGGATTGGGATTGGAGGGGATGCGGTATTTCAGTCCCTTCTCAAGGAGCGAGGTCTCCGATGGCGAAAGAGTGTGGTCCGATAGGTTAATGACTGTTGAAGATCTTGGGTGAAGGTCACTGGAGAAGTTGTAGCGTAAAGCATATTTCTTTTTCCAAAAGAGAAGTTTTTTATGGTGTCTGTCGAGAATAATTTTTTCTTGGGACTTTATATCGGTGGTGATTTTTATGATATGTTTCGAAAGATCTGCCAGTGTGATTCTTTGGGATACTAGGGTTATGAGACCTTTGATCGACTTGGTGAGGAATCTAATATTGGAGAAACAATTTTTGATTCTTGCATTAAGCAGCTGTTGCTGTGTTTTTATGAGGATGTGCCTTGATGTGCTTTACTACAGCCATCGATATCGCTCATAGTGTCGTTATATCTTGCCAGTCGAAGGGCTTTTGCCCGAAAGCTTGCTCTTATGCACCAATAAAGATACTCGTCTTCCTTTGCCTTGTTATTATCGTATAAGTTCACTCCAGGAAGAATTATTTACTATATTTCTAAATTCGTTATTTCTTATACCTATGAATCTCTCTACGAGCGACATCGATTGGTACCTATGGATAATTCATAAGAAGTCCCTACAACTTTCGCGATGGAGATGCCACCTTAGATTCAACCGTCTTTGCAAAAATGCTGATTTCATCCCGCCTTCCCTCAGGATACATGACCCGGTTGGCAGTTCTTTTTCAAGGCACATCCTCATAAAAACACAGCAACAGCTGCTTAATGCAAGAATCAAAAATTGTTTCTCCAATATTAGATTCCTCACCAAGTCGATCAAAGGTCTCATAACCCTAGTATCCCAAAGAATCACACTGGCAGATCTTTCGAAACATATCATAAAAATCACCACCGATATAAAGTCCCAAGAAAAAATTATTCTCGACAGACACCATAAAAAACTTCTCTTTTGGAAAAAGAAATATGCTTTACGCTAAAACTTCTCCAGTGACCTTCGCCCAAGATCTTCAACAGTCATTAACCTATCGGACCACACTCTTTCGCCATCGGAGACCTCGCTCCTTGAGAAGGGACTGAAATACCGCATCCCCTCCAATCCCAATCCACCAGTGATCATCAGCGCCATTGAATCATCCATCAAGTCCTTCAATCTGCAAGAGAAGTTTTCCATCAGATCCATGGTAGCTAAAAATTTATCTAGGCCCTTTCTCCCTCCCCCTAACCATCTTGAAAACATCATTACACTTAAAAAACTCAAACTTCGTAAATCAATAGTTATTACTAGGTCAGATAAAGGTGCTAACACAGTCATATTGAATCAGAATAGTTACGTTTCAAAAATGCACAATTTACTTAGCGATGACTCCACTTTCTTACCCATCACAGACCGAATCAGCCTCTCCGTCGTTAAAGATTTCAGAACCTCACTTCTCCGACTCAAGAAATCTAAAAACATCTCACCTGAAGAATACACCTCGTTTACCTCAAACCTCCACAGTTCAGCCTATATATACGGCCTCCCCAAAATACATAAACCTGAAGTACCCCTCCGCCCCATCATAGCCTATCACTTATCGCCCGCTTACCCTCTGGCTAAATATCTTTCCAGCTTCCTCTCCCCTTTATTAACCAATTACAATAATACCCTTTCTATTAACAGCACCCCACACTTCATTAATGAATTAACAGCTCTTAAACCAGACCCCGCCTACACTATGTGTTCCTTCGACGTCACCTCCCTCTACCTCTGTCTTCCTCATGAGCTCATCACAGATGGCTTGACTCATTTCCTTCAATCGCAAAATGTCGATACCCACACTTCTTCAACCATAGTCCAACTTACCAAAACATGCTTAAGCATGAACACATTCACATTCCTACAGCACCATTACAGACAGTTCAGGGGCTCCCCAATGGGCAGCCCTCTATCTACCATTATTGCCGAAATAGTCATGACTAGAATAGATAATTGGATCACCCATCCCCTCCTACAGATATCCAGTTCTGGCGCAGATACATTGATGATGTCTTTTGTATATGCAAAAAAGGTCAGGAGAGCTTCATACTATCAACCCTTAATAATTACAACCAAGATATTTCCTTTACTCTAGAAACTGAAACTAACCATGTTCTCCCATTCCTAGATATCTTAATTATTCGCACCCCATCCTCATTTCACACTACAGTTTATCATAAAAAACAATGCCCCCCTGCTACACTCATTACAATTCTCACTGCCCCACCTCCCATAAAATCAGTATTGTTAGAACTCTTACAAAAAGAATATCCACCCATTGTTCCATAGACATCTTTAAAATAATAGAAAGAAATCGCATTATAACCCAGCTCTCCGCGGCTTCTTTTCCACTCTGGTTCATCAACAAATATACTTAGACACCTGCAACTTCCAATCCTTCCATGACATACAGATCATTGTGTTTTCTCCCTTACTCCCCCTCCTCTGTTGATATAGCCAGAAAACTCAAATCCTATGGCATCCGTACCATATATAAAAACTCCCCGAACCTTCTTTCATCCCTCCGTCACCCTCATACTAAGTCCTCAGCTCCCCCTGCCCCCCTGCGTTCTGTGGGTGCAGTCTACTCCGTCTCATGCGAACAGTGCCCTGCCACTTACGTTGGTGAGACGGGTAGATCTGTATCCATCAGGATGACTGAACATTCCCGCAATATTTCCCGTCAAGATACCAAGTCCCTCATTTATCAACATATGAAGACCACAGGCCACACTTTCAACATCAACAACCCCACCATACATTACAGCCACATACATATCTTACACCAAAGACTCATTTTAGAATCAATAGTATCCCACCAACTAAACAGCATCAATAGAAAAATAGAACTTCCTGAAGCCTATCATCCTCTCCTGTCTTTTATTTAAACTTCCCCCTTGTATTTAACTGTAAAAAATCGACCTCCCTGATGCATATCGAGCTCTCCTGGCCTTTATGTATAAATTTCTCTTTTATATACTTGATATCCCATTGCAGCCATTTATTATGCCTCATTGATATTTCTTTCCTTCTGCTAATGTTTTGGCATCTCTTCTATTACCCTATAGGATTTTAATTTCATTTTATTTTTATTTTTACTTCTCACTTTTTTACAAATAGTTAAATTGTTCATTTGCATGTTTTTTTCTATATTTACGTAAATTAATATGTGTATATATTTACTACAGCCATCGATATCGCTCATAGTGTCGTTATATCTTGCCAGTCGAAGGGCTTTTGCCCGAAAGCTTGCTCTTATGCACCAATAAAGATACTCGTCTTCCTTTGCCTTGTTATTATCGTATAAATATGTCATAATGTATGCTCTTCCAGGAATAATAAGTAAACCTACAGTCAATCAGAGAGAGACGTAGATAAAAGATAGCTAAAGTACGGCCATTTTGGGCCACTGGCCACATTCCGGAGGGGGGCCTTTTCTTGGAACCCTCAGGACTATTTTTGGACAGTTGGGGGGTGGTGTGCGACACGAACGGTCGTTCAGCGGTGACAGCCCCTCGCGCTACCTCTCTCTCGCTGGTTGCCTGGGATTTCTCTTCCAAACTTGTGGTTTCCTTATTTCTCTCTCCCCACATTATTATCATATTGCCATATATATATATATATACAGTCGAACCTCTTTAATTCAACAACCCAAGGGATCAGAGCTTTCGGTTGAATTAAAGGAAGTGTTGAATTAAAGTTATTCAGATGATTAGCTAATCATCTAACTCGCTAAAATAATATTTTTCTAAATAGCTTTGTAATATAAATTGATCATATTAATTAAAACCATTGTGTGTGCACTTTTTTTGTATTATTTTTATTTTCATCGTTAACTTTAATATCGGGGAGGCAATAATACATATTTTTGAAACATAAATAATTACAAATAATATTTTATTTTAATTGAAGAATATAGAATATAGAATATACAATTTATCAAAAGTAAGATTATCTCAGGATGACACGGCAATTTATTTGAGACAAGAATAATGATACAATTTCAAGGCGAAGATACTATTCCTTTAACTTCCAATTACCGAGGGAACCAATTAATATTGATTTTATTCAACTTATCGAGTATTTTTCAAGGGACCGGGAAAAATGTTCACTAGATAAAACGATGATTTTGTAATGTAGAAAATTAGGAAAGACAAAATTCAGGATGACACGGCACACAGGGACCGGGAAAAAATGTTCATTGAAAGGAAATATATATGGAAAATAAAAAGAAAATTTAAAAATCTATATATATAAAATTGAATGTCTGTCTGTCTGTCTGTCTGTACTCTATAGATTCAAAAACCATGCATCCAATCGCCGTGAAATTTTGGGATATTATTAGGTATATCACCGGGAAGGTTTTTGAAAAATAATTTCATGAATATCTTGAATATCCTTAGAGTTATTTGCAGATTTGTAGATTTAACTCGCAAGCAGCGCCCCCATTGTGACGATGATAACAAGTTTTCTTATCACTAAGTTTGTTATCTTAAATATTATTTATCAAAAGTAAGATTATCTCAGGATGACACGGCAATTTATTTGAGACAAGAATAATGATACAATTCCAAGGCGAAGATACTATTCCTTTAACTTCCAATTACCGAGGGAACCAATTAATATTGATTTTATTCAACTTATCGAGTATTTTTCAAGGGACCGGGAAAAATGTTCACTAGATAAAACGATGATTTTGTAATGTAGAAAATTAGGAAAGACAAAATTCAGGATGACACGGCACACAGGGACCGGGAAAAAATGTTCACTTTATCGAGAGATTCAAATTTACGAGTTTCAAATTATCAAAATATATCTTCTTTTTTTTGATAAGTTTATAGCGAATTGTTTTAACAAATGTTCGTTAGACATAATATTTAAAAATAATCATGAATATTTCTTTTTAAAAATAATATTTAAAAATAATCATGAAGATCTTTTTAAAAAATCCTTTATAGATGTGTTTTTGCACTGAAATCCTATTCAGGATGTATTCCAGATGGTATATTTGAAAAAAAAAAAAACATGCATGTCTTTCTTCCTCTGGAATGTGTTTTAATTATTATATTAAAGACATCCACTGCTGCTGCAGGTGTTATTGATTTTGTTTAAATCTTTTATAATAACATGGAAATGGAATATTGAAATAAAATGTTATCATAATCAATGTGGCTACATTTTATGAAGATTTATTTATTTAAATGGTAATTATTTGTAAATTTTAAAATAACTAAAATATTTCAATGCTGAAAATTAAAAATAAAATAATATTATTAATTAGCGCGCAATTCCTAAATTCCCACGTAAAAAATATACAACACTCGCGACATTGCGCAACGGCACTGCAAAGTGAAACTTAAAACTAACAAAAATCAAAAGTGCGCATGCGCGATCCTATCGGCGCCCGCCGTCGTTGCCGTTTGCCGCCGCTGTAATACCGTTTAGCGGTAAAGTTGTATGTAAAATAACATTCAACTGTCGAAATTTCAAATTTTAAAATGGTCGAACTATCGGAACTGTCGTATTATCGATACTGTCGAATTACGGTTTGTTATTTGATAGGCCGGAGGTCGGGACATCAGAATATGGTCGAATTAAGGTAGAGTGTCGAATTTGCGTGTGTCGAATTAACGAGGTTATACTGTATATTCAAATAGAGGATGCAAACCATCAGAAACATTCAAATGGAGGATCAGACATTATTTTTATAAAGATATCAAATAGTAAAGAAACATCTTGATTGAAATTTTATTATAGTGCTGAGATAGCGACTCAATTTGATGGGAAATCTAACAAGCACTCTACACCATCCTTATGGAAATGTGGATACAATAGTCAAGGGAAGAGCGATTGAGGATTCTAGCTCTTTAATATAATTATATAGAGATATCAAGGTGGGACTGCCACATTATGGCAGATAATATTCGGGGTCTCGCCGGGCCGGTTGTAGGAGGGGTTGGAGCTGTAGCTGGACATTCTAATCACCGAGTCGAAATCCAAATGGCACGAAGATAAAATCGATAACTGGCCCGTTGTATTTAACGCATTGCAGCGAAACGGTGGTCAATAGTCAAATAATAAAATAAAAAAATTATAGGATTTCTGGGTTCTTTCTCCCATGGATTTTGGCGGTACCCTATTGTTACTTCCCAGCTTGTATTTGCTATCCACGACTACTGAAGAATTTGTCAGGAAAGAATAGACATACCCATTGGGAGGTTTCTGTCATTTTTTGATTTTCCTAATGAGAGGGATTTCAGTGTTTTCTGACTTACCACAGGGCAAAAGAGGATTCAGTTAAAGTAGAACACTTACGTTGTAGTTGTGGTGGTGGCACTTGTAGAGAAAAGGTTTGAAAGTGGTGGGGACAATAAGGTACCTGCACGGCTGATCTTGGACGGGGTGAATGTGGAGAAGTTGAGGGTGGAAGCTGTGGTCTTGGCTGCCAGGGAGAAGCCTGTGGAAGATGTGGGTGTTCTAAAAGAGAAGGTAGGTGCTGTTGGGCTGGTTGCCCCGAACCCAGCGAGGGTGGAAGTGGTGGTGGCCAGGGAGGAGGTGGTTGTGGCTGCCCCAAATGCTGGTGTTGACAGGGAGAATGACGGAGCAGCTGCGGTGGTCGCAGCGCCGAATGCTGGCGTGGCGGTTGCTCCAAAGGCTGGTGTGGTTGTTGCTGTTGTTGTGCCAAAGGCTGGTGTGGAGGTAGCGGCTCCAAATGCTGGAGTGGTGGTTGGTGCCCCAAATGCTGGAGTAGAGGTGGGTGCCCCAAAGGCTGGTGTTGTTGCGGGGGCTCCAAATGCTGGAGCTGATGTAGTAGCACCAAATGCCGGAGTAGATGTGGGAGTCCCGAATGCTGGGGTGGAGGTGGCTAAACCAAAGGATGGAGCTGAGGTAGCGACCCCAAATGTTGGAGTGGCAGTAGTTGCCCCAAACGATGGCACAGAGGTGGCGGCCACTCCAAACGAGGGAGTGGAGGTGGCTGCTCCAAATGCCGGAGTAGAGGTGGCCGCTCCAAAGGCTGGAGTAGGGGCAGTTGCCCCAAATGCTGGAGTTGCAGTAGTCGCCCCAAAGGCTGGAGTAGATGTTGTTGCTCCAAATGCTGGCGCAGCAGCAGCTGCTCCAAAGGCGGGAGTTGAGGAAGTTGCCCCAAAGGCTGGGGCAGGTGCAGTAGCCCCAAATGCAGTAGGAGCAGTTGCCCCGAATGCTGGAGTAGCCGAAGGAGCACCAAAGGCTGGAGTAGAGGTGGCGGCTCCAAATGCGGGAGTAGCACTTGCTCCAAAGGCTGGTGTGGAGGCACCAAACCCAGCTCCAAAGGCGGCGGGGTCGGGGGTAGCAGCTCCAAAAGGAGTGGCAGAACCACCAAACGCTGGAGTGGTTGTGGCAGTGTTACCAAAGAGTGAGGAGCCTCCAAATGCTGGCTGGGACGTTGCTGTCCAAAACCCAAAGGTGGGTTGAGAGGCGGTCGTGACCGCAGTAAACTGCCCAAAACTCATTCTGGAACCAAACACACACACAGGGTCAGAGAGGAGTATTTTTGATACACAAGTTGTAGGCTTTGTTAAATGGATTGTTAGAGAGTACAGTAGAACCTCCACGAGAGGACACTCATGCTAGAGGATACCTCTCTACAAAGGACAGTTTTCATACCAAAATTACCTTTTTTGCTATTTAGAAATTCTCTGGTAAGAGGACACCTCTCTATAAAGGACACTTTGGCTCTGCAATTAGGTGTCCGTTACAGGGAGGTTCTACTGTATTAGGAATTTGATTCTTTTATAGAGTGTGGTAGCCTGAAGGTAATGCTGATTTTAAGAAAAAAAAAAGACCTGGGATCAAAACTGACAATGAGGCAATTAAAAAATTATTCAACAACTGATATTTGCACAAGTCTAGTTCTATCAATGAGTTCCATGTAATAAGGAATTTTAGAAGTGTCAAAATCTTCTATATAAATATGGAGAGAGACTTTTGTTTGTTTTTCCAGGCGTTTATATGTGTGTGAATCTTTCTTCTAAGACTATCTGCCTCCTATAGCCATAGTCTGGTTATAAGATGCTTATATTAGGGTTCAAATATAAATGTGCTGCACATGTGAATAATCAGACCTCAAAATATCAACAAAAACTAAGCATCACAATGAGGCTTTTTTTAACTATGAGAATGGCAGAATTGAGTTAACGAAACTTCGATAAATAACAGGTTGAGAGGGTTGTAAAGGCTCCTGATTCAGGGATACAGGATGAGCAGCGTTTATACTCCATATTAAGAGCAGCTGCACATGGCGTCTGTTCCTCATGTCAGAGGCGGCCATTTCTTTTGGAGCCAAGTCGGCCTGCTACTGAGTAGTGCTCCCAGTCTTAATGACAAAGGCAGACACATTCTACTTCACCCAATCATGATGTTTGTCAAATATCTTTTTCAAAAGTCTCAAGCTTTAAAAGTTTGACACCTTAATATGATTGAGTGAAGATAAGAAAGAAGATATAGTTCTTAATCTACAAAAATGATTTTTTTCCTATATTGGTCATCATGCCTTAGAGCATGAGATTTAGCTGTCACTTTAACAGTTGGAGATGGAAGCTCTTAAATTTGATTTTGAATGGAGAGTGATTGTATGCTCGTCATCTGCTTCAGCTTCTCCTTGAACCATTCGTATGATGTCACCGTATTATTATGGAGAGAATCTGGATGGATTATGGTTTTAATGTAAGGGGGGGATATGTAATCTATGCTCTTATTACAGTACACAGCTGACTATTATTTTGATTTTTTTCTGCATGTTAATAGTTTGTATTTTAAAATGATAAACTCTCTTGAAAATGAATTAAAATATTTTGAAAATAGAGCAATCCATATTTAATTCATTAGATAATAAAAAGGCATATATTGGATTTAATAAAAGATTTATTTTGCCAATATTTCGGCTGGCTGAACGCCAACATTTATCGAGGCATTACATCTTTGTATACACAAACTCAGCGCCGCATAGTGTTATAAAATCACTGTTGAAATCATTTAAAATACAAAGTAGGTGGGGGAAATTTGCGCATGAAAAAATATTCAAAAATTACAATCAGAATAAGTTAAATACAGTCGAACCTCTTTAATTCAACACCCCAAGGGATCAGAGCTTTCGGTTGAATTAAAGAAAGTGTTGAATTAAGGTGAGATGATTAGGTAATCATCTAACTCGCTAAAATAATATTTTTTTAAAATAGCCTTGTAATATAAATTAATGATATTAATTGAAACCATTGTGTGTTTTTATTTTATTTTCATGATTAACTTTTAGTATCAGGGACAAAATGGCATTAATACATATTTTAGAAACAAAAATAATTGTAACAAATAAATTTACTGGCAATGTGTTTCTTTTCAGTAATATAATCAAATATTAACTCTACAGACATTAAAATATTAAATATAATATATTAAATAATATTTTATTCTAATTGAAAAATATAGCAGTTGAAAGGAAATAAATATCGTAAATAAAAAGAAAATTTTAAAATATTATTTAAAAATTATCATGAAGATCTTTTAAAAAATTCCTTTATAGATGTCTGTTTTTGCACTGAAATCCTATTCAGGATGTATTCCAGACGGTCATTTTGAAAAAACATGCATGTCTTTCTTCTTCTAAAATGTTTTTTTAATAAATAAATTTTAATGTATTAAAGTCATCCACTGCTGCTGCAGGTATTATTGATTTTGTGTTTAAATCTTTTATAATAACACAGAAATAGAATATTGAAATAAAATGTTATCATAATCATTGTGGCTACATTTTATAAAGATTTATTTATTTAAAAAGAAATTATTTATAAATTTAAAAATAGCTAAAATATTTCAATGTTAAAAATAAAAAAAATAAAAATTATTATTAGTTAGCGCATGATGCCGAAATTCCCGCGTAAAAAACAACAATAATATCCGCGAAATTGCGCAACGGCACTGCAAAGTGAAACTTAAACTAACCAGAAACCAAAAGTGCGCAGGCGCGATCCGATCGGCGCCCGCCGTAATACCGTTTAGCGGTAAACTTGCATGTAAAATAGCATTCAACTGTCGAAATTCGAATTTTAAAATGGTCGAACTATCGGAACTGTCGTATTATCGATACTGTCGAATTACGGTTTGTTATTTTATAGGCCGGAGGTCGGGACATCGGAACATGGTCGAAATATCGCCGAGTGTTGAATTGGGGTGTGTCGAATTAACGAGGTTATACTGTATATATATATATTTATATATATATATATATATATATATATAAATATATATCACATGTAACATATATATACCACATGTACCACATATATATATACCACATGTACCACATATATATAAATATCACATGTACCACATATATATACCACATGTACCATATATATATATATACCACATGTACCACATATATATACCGCATGTACCACATATATATGTTATATAAAGGTATTATTTAAAATGTTATATTAAAATGTTATTTTATTTAAAATTATATTTCATCGATTCAAATACTCTGTTTAAATCGACCGCCAGAGGTCGCGCTTTCTCTATAAATACTCATTGTTGTTGTTCCCCGTTTATATCTTTGCTTTCCTGCTCTTGACATGAATCCTGCCAAGAAGAAAAAGAAGGCCTACAAGCCCATCGTGAACGTCGCCGACCTGGAGAGGGAAGATGAAATGGTGATCTCACGCAACCACGACATCCTGCGCTCCATTGGCCATCCTGCCCTGAAGACCCTGCATGAGGACCTTATCCACTTATCGCAATGCGGACTGAGCTGGTCAAGGCCCTCCTTGCCGAAGTAGAGAACCTCTCTGGCACCCTCCAGTCCTTCGCGGAGCTGGGCGAAGTTATGGTGGCCAACAAGCCCCAGACTGCTTGCCGCAGCACTCAAACCTGCCCTGCTCCTTCCTGCAAGGAAACCAGCTCCCAGACTGACCCAATCAAGCCCGCCACTTCTGCTCCTGCTGCTCTCCCTGCCAAGAAGCCTTCCTCCACCATTCCTGCTCTAACCAAAAGGAAGCAGTCTGAGGCTCCCAACCCGCCTGCAAAGAGGACAAACCTGAATGGTCCTTCAAAACCTGCGCCTTCCCGCGTATCCAAGCCTGCGGCCGCCCAAGTGATCCTCCATGGAGAAAAATCGGCGGCCCACACAGTCGTTATCTCAGATGACCCACAGGCTGACCCAAGGGAGATGCTAAAACTTGCCCGCGCTGCCCACACTCTCCCCCAAGGCGTTTGGGCCTCCCTGCACACCAAGGGGAAGCTGGTCCTCCACTCCAGTAATCCTGACACCATCCCTGAGGTGACAACCTCCCTGGCCAGCAAGTTGAATGGAATGAAGGTCCGCCAGCAGAAGGAGATCCTGCCACGGATCTGCCTCTTCAAAGTGGATGAGGAGACATCCAACTCCACAATTGAGGAGACCTTCCTGGAAACCGCTGCTGTTAGAAAACTTCCTGGGGACAAAGTGGTGCGCGTGGCGCACCGTTCTGCACCCAGAAGCGGGACCTGCACCGCCTTGATCGAAGTGGACCTCAAGACCTTTAGAGCCCTGGGCGTTCGCGGGAGAATCGTGGTGGATGGAGTAATCCTCAACTTCGAGGAGTCCATCCGCGCCCGCGTCTGCTTCCGCTGTTGTGGCTTCGGCCACAACCCTGCCCAATGCACCAGAGCTTCTAAGTGCTTCCACTGCGGTCAAGACGGCCATGAAGGCCGCGCCTGCCCATCCATTGCTGACCAGCGCACCTCCAAATGTGCCAACTGCTGCTCCAAGGGCCTTCCTGACAAGCACGAGGCAAGAGCCTCAAGCTGCCCCATCCTGAAGTCTAGGGCCCTCAAGTTCTAGGCTTCAAGGACCTTCTGCCTCCAATTCCATCTGCCACTTCTACTGGATTCCTGGCCAATTCAATGCTCCTGCCTCACTGCACCCTGGCGCTGTTCCCCTGCTTGCCCAATGTTTCCACAACCCTGCGACACATCTCCTGCCGCCAGATCCTAGGGTCCCTTGCCACCTGACATCGAGTTTAGGCTCAAAAATCGTAACTTTTGGTTAGTAGCCCGTAAAACCATATTTTCTCTTCCCCGTTGGTCGGATCAAAACATTTGTACATTATGTAAATAAGCTTTTCATTTTTTTATTCTTACGCCTTAATCCAGGCAGTACTTTAATCAAATTATGTTCTTATATATTACTTTAGCTCAAATAAAACAATCTCTTATCAAAACCATTTTTATTATTATACTTTCAAGATTTTAACCACGACTGCAATTTACATAACAATATCTCAACATGATCAGAATACAACGGAAAATCTCAATATTTTTCTTTATAACATATATATATACCACATGTAAGGAGAAATGAATCTTATATAGATATTTAAAAAAGATAAACACTGGTGTAAGAGTACACTCATGGACAAAACTTAAGGATGTTTCATATTTTGATGTCTTGATGTCACCGGTCATCTATTTTTTTTAAGGAGGTAGCAATTTTGTTCACACTTGGTTATCTTGTGTGTCTTCACAATAAATGTCCCTGTTTATCCAATAAATTTCAGATTTTTTTATTGTCTAAATCCCCGATATACATGATAAAAGGTACAACTTCCTTAAGTTTTGTCCATGACTGCTCTGCCTTCACTGCTCCATCCTTCATTAAGAACCACTTTTTATCACACTCAGAATAATTAATAAAAAGGCATCTCCTGAATGTGCATTTCTGATAGCTTGCGCCATCTATCGGAATAAATATCATCTAATCTCGTTGAATTTTTAATTATTCCAGAATTGGCCAAAAACTCATTCTTGATTAATCAAGAAAAGCTAACCATGTACGCGCTTCAGGCTGTTGGTCTTCGTCAGCGTGGTGCAAGCTGTACCTCAACGACAAGAAAATAACTGGACATTCAGGCATCCTGAAAAAAATCATAAAGTGGTTAGTTAAGGCCAGAAGTTCGTGAGAACGCCAAACAATGTGAAAAAAATAGTACAAAAAGTGAATTTTTCTGGGATTGATAAATTAAGAAAGAGACATCTCCTGAGTGGAACTAAGAAGGATATAAAATTCCCTGGATTTGATTATCTGAGGGTAGATTTCTTCGAGGATGTTTCCACGCCAGATCTCTCCAGGATGGCCATTCGGACTTTGTCTTCCCTGGCCGTTTCCTCATTTCTTATTCCTTCCGGATCCTGATTCCTGTGTGCGCCTATACCACTACCTCGATGTATCCCATATCACCACTTATGTATATACTGTATACGTTTTTAAATGGCCTGCCTATATGATAAATTATATATTTCTAGATACCTTCATGTCTTCTTCTTTCTTATCTCCAATCAATGTAGTATAATGTGTCTATGTAGGGGACATGTAAATTATTATTTGGTATTTCTGTGTTATGTAAGTTTTAATTGTTTCAAAAAAAATCATATTTGTTTGTTGCAAATATGCAAAATTTTTATTGTCTAATTTATATACAGTATAACCTCGTTTATTCGACACACCCCAATTCGACACTCGGCGATAATTCGACCATGTTCCGATGTCCCGACCTCCGGCCTATCAAATAACAAACCGTAATTCGACAGTATCGATAATACGACAGTTCCGATAGTTCGACCATTTTAAAATTCGAATTTCGACAGTTGAATGTTATTTTACATGCAACTTTACCGCTAAACGGTATTACGGCGGGCGCCGATCGGATCGCGCCTGCGCACTTTTGGTTTCTGGTTAGTTTAAGTTTCACTTTGCAGTGCCGTTGCGCAATTTCGCGGATGTTATTGTTGTTTTTTTACGCGGGAATTTCGGCATCATGCGCTAACTAATAATAATTTTTATTTTTTTATTTTTAACATTGAAATATTTTAGCTATTTTTAAATTTATAAATAATTTCTTTTTAAATAAATAAATCTTTATAAAATGTAGCCACAATGATTATGATAACATTTTATTTCAATATTCCATTTCTGTGTTATTATAAAAGATTTAAACACAAAATCAATAATACCTGCAGCAGCAGTGGATGACTTTAATACATTAAAATTTATTTATTAAAAAAACATTTTAGAAGAAGAAAGACATGCATGTTTTTTCAAAATGACCGTCTGGAATACATCCTGAATAGGATTTCAGTGCAAAAACAGACATCTATAAAGGAATTTTTTAAAAGATCTTCATGATAATTTTTAAATAATATTTTAAAATTTTCTTTTTATTTACCATATTTATTTCCTTTCAACTGCTATATTTTTCAATTAGAATAAAATATTATTTAATATATTATATTTAATATTTTAATGTCTGTAGAGTTAATAATTGATTATATTACTGAAAAGAAACACATTGCCAGTAAATTTATTTGTTACAATTATTTTTGTTTCTAAAATATGTATTAATGCCATTTTGTCCCTGATACTAAAAGTTAATCATGAAAATAAAATAAAAACACACAATGGTTTCAATTAATATCATTAATTTATATTACAAGGCTATTTAAAAAAATATTATTTTAGCGAGTTAGATGATTACCTAATCATCTCACCTTAATTCAACACTTCCTTTAATTCAACCGAAAGCTCTGATCCCTTGGGGTGTTGAATTAAAGAGGTTCGACTGTATGTAGTTTCCTATTTGATTGAATTATTATTATTGTTATTCTGCCTCTCATACTTTTGGTTGCCTGAACAAAATAGCCATAGCGGTGTAGCCATAGTGATTCTAATAAAAGGCTTGATTTTACAAGAAATTATTTATGTGAGTGTAATTGCTTAATCAACCACATAAACTGGTGAGCCGAACAAAAGAACAAGCACGACGAATTGATAAAATGAAAAGTGAGGAAACGGAAATAGTTGAGACCAATAAGGTAAATATTAAACTTCCACCTTTCTGAATTGAAAGACCTGATATATGGTTCCATCAAGTAGAGGCTCAGTTCTTGATAAATAATATAAAGACTGAAAATACGAAATTCAATTATTTGATCGCTCAATTGGACCCAAAATATGTCGAAAACCTCTGGGATATAATTACCTCTAAAGAAATAAATAAATATTCAGAGGCAAAAGAGAGACTTCTCAGAATATTCAAAGATGGCGAATCAAAAAGAATTCGAAAACTGTTATCGGGAATCGAACTAGGTGATCTAAAGCCTAGCCAGCTGGTGCAGAAATTGAGGTCATTATCAACAGAGGACTTATCCATAAAATTTATAAAGACGCTATGGCTCGAAAATCTACCACAGGCAATTCAGCAAATTTTAATAATTAGCGAGGAAGAGCTCGACAAATTGGCAGTAATGGCTGATAGAATAGCCGAATTAAACCCCAAGACGGAGATCTACGAGGCAGCTAAGCCGGAGAATGAAACAAAAATGTTATTTAAAAAAATAGAATCTCTGGAACAGAAAATAGAAAGTATGAAAATGGAGCATCAAGGTAGATCTCGTGACCGAAGTTCACGTGATTATCGCTACAATTCACGCTCCCGTTCCCGATCTAAGGGCGGATATAATCCAAAAGGAAAATTCTGCTATTTCCATTATAGGTATGGAAAAAAGTGCCTACCTGGAAAATGTAAAAAGCCATGTGGATGGGTCAATTCGGAAAACTCCAACAAGCAGTAAGTGGTGCGACGCACTCTGCTGCTGGACAGAACATACGTCGCAATAGCCGTTTATTCGTAAGTTATAAAAAAAAACTGGCATGCGATTCTTGGTGGATAGTGGAGCCGATATTTCCTTAATACCTTACAAAGGAAAACTTGGGACCACCCTGAACGATTTCAAGCTCTATGCAGCCAATGGAACGGAAATTTCCACGTACGGTACTCAAATATTATCTTTAGATCTTGGTCTACGGCGACAATTCCAATGGCCATTTGTAATAGCTAAAACCAACAGGGGTATACTTGGAGCAGATTTTCTAAATAATTTCAAATTAATCCTCGATATTAATAGAAGACAATTGATTGACGGTATAACAAACCTGACAATAAAAGGTGATATCTGCTCAATCTCTGAAGAGACTTTTAGCTCTTATAGAACAACATCAATTTTTTCTAAACTATTGGCTAATTACCCAGATATTACGAGGCCCAACGTAGGAATAATGAAAGCTAATCACGATGTGAAGCACTTCATAATAACTAAAGGACCGCAAGTGTTCTCTAGAGCTCGACCATTGGATCCAAAAAGATTAAATTAAGCTAAACAAGAGTTCCAATTTATGCTCGAGCATGGAATAATCAGGCCATCCAAATCACAATGGGCTAGTCCACTTCACCTGGTCACCAAAAAAGACGGCACATTTAGACCTTGTGGTGACTACAGAAAACTAAATTCTCAAACCTTGCCTGATCGCTACCCAATACCTAGATTGGAGGACTTTCAGCATATTTTAAGTGGAAAGATGATTTTTTCTAGACTTGATTTGTTTAAAGCCTATTACCAGATCCCCATTGCCGAGGAGGACAAGCCTAAAACAGCCATAATAACTCCATTTGGACTTTATGAGTTCAACGTCATGAGCTTTGGCCTTAGAAATGCACCAGCTACGCTTCAGCGTTTTATTCATGAAGTACTTCGTGGCTTGGATTTTACATTTCCCTATTTGGACGATATATTAGTGGCTTCAGAAACTCATGAAGAACATGAAACCCATTTAAAATTGGTTCTCGAGAAACTACAAAACTATGGATTGCGCATAAATATCGCTAAATCTATCTTAGGAGTTGACCAATTGGAATTTCTAGGGCACTGGATAACAAATGGAGGGTCTCAACCGCTTCCATCAAAGGTTCAAACAATTCTAGATTATAAACTGCCAACGACGAAACGGGAATTACGTACCTTCCTAGGTATGGTAAATTTTTATTGTAGATATCTTGAGAACGCAGCTTCTACGCAGGCTCTTCTTCATGATTATCTGAAAAATTAAAAAAAGAATGATAAAAGAAAATCGATTGGTCGGAAGAAGCCAAGTTGCAATTTGAAAGATGTAAACAAGACTTAGCAAGTGCTGCATTATTATGCTACCCCAACCCTGCACTTCCATTATCGCTCTGTACAGACGCATCTAATAATGCCATTGGTTCAGTGTTGCAGCAATGTGAAAATAGTTGTTGGAAACCAATAGCATTCTTTTCGAAGAAGTTAAATAATGCTCAAAAGGTATACAGTACCTATGATAGGGAATTACTTGGAATTTATTTGAGTATTAAAAAATTTAAATATATGTTGGAAGGAAGAGAATTCTATATATTCACTGATCATAAGCCATTAGTGTATGCTTTCAAACAAAATAATGAAAAAGCTTCGCCAAGACAACAGAGACAGCTTCAATATATTTCACAATTTTCCACAGACATCCGGCATATTAGTGGTAAAGAAAACATTGTTGCAGATACGTTGCCTAGAATAGAAGCAGTTACAAGTATTGATTATGATAAAATTGCAGAGGAACAAAATAATAGTGATGAATTACTTAATCTACGCAAGGAAAATACATCGCTAAAATTTAAACAATATCCTTTACAATCTTGCAAAATGCTTTGGTGTGATGTGTCAACAGAAAATATAAGACCGTTTATTCCCGAGGGATTTCGAATCCAAATCTTTCATCAATTTCACGATCTAAATCATTCGGGTATAAAGGCTACAATTAATCAACTTAAATCAAAATTTATCTGGAAAGAAATCAAAAAAGACGTTCGAAAATGGTCCTAGGCCTGCATTAATTGTCAAAAAAAAACAAAGGTATCAAGGCACACAAAATCCCAAATTGGTACATTTCGAGAGCCCGACGAAAGATTCAGTGTGATTCATATTGATTTAATTGGGCCACTACCTCCATCAAATGGAAAATATTATTGTCTCACTTGCATTGACAGATATACGTCCTGGATGGAAGTGATACCTTTGGAGAACATAACATCTGAGACTGTGGCCCTTGCCTTTTATAATAACTGGGTGTCAAGATTCGGAATTCCTTACACTATAGTTTCAGATCAGGGAGGACAATTTACATCCCAAGTATTTAAAGATCTTGCAGCGATATGCGGTACGAAACTGCTACATACTACTCCTTACCATCCTCAAAGTAATGGTAAAATTGAACGTTTTAATCGGACACTTAAAACTGCTATTAAATCTCATAATTCAGTCAAATGGACCGATTCTTTGCCGACAATACTTCTAGCGTTACGAGCTGCTATTCGAGAGGATGCGAGATTTTCAATTTCACAGATGGTTTATGGAAAAACCATTAAATTACCTGGAGAATTTTTTGAGAAACCTGTAAGTCGAGTTGATTCCAGTTTATTTATATCGAACCTCATAGAGTATATGCACATGGTTAGACCAATAACAACGAATCACAATGTAACCAAAGATATTTTTATCCATAAAGATTTATTTAAATCTGATCAAGTTTTCTTGAGAATCAATAGAGTTAGAAAGCCTTTAGAGCCATATTACGAAGGACCTTATCCAGTTTTTGAAAAATCTGATAAATTTTTTACACTAAGAATTAAGAACAGGGAAGTGAAGATATCGATTGATCGGTTAAAGCCCGCTTACATCTTGGGAACACTAGATCAACCTGCCAGCAGAGAAGATCCCATCAAACCTGCCAGCAGAGAAGATCCCATCGGGCCTTCCAGTAAACCGCAACCTGCTAAGCCTAAGGTGCGGTTCGATTTGCCAAAGGAGACCCGCAGCGGAAGACGGATAAAACCTCCTTCCAGGTACAATGAGTCTATTGGACGTGACTTCCGTCACTGGAAGGGGAGTGATGTAGGGGACATGTAAATTATTCTTTGGTATTTCTGTGTTATGTAAATTTTAATTGTTTTTAAAAAAAATCATATTTGTTTGTTGCAAATATGCAAAATTTTTATTGTCTTATTTATATATATAGTTTCTTATTTGATTGAATTATTATTATTGTTATTCTGCCTCTCATACTTTTGGTTGCCTGAACAAAATAGCCATAGCGGTGTAGCCATAGTGATTCTAATAAAAGGCTTGATTTTACAAGAAATTATTTATGTGAATGTAATTGCTTAATCAACCACATCTACTTTTGTCATTATGACTGGGAGCACTACACTCAGTAGCAGGCCGGTTTAGCTCTAAAATAAATGACCACTTCTGACATGAGGAATAGACTACAGGTGCAGCCGCACCTAACATGGAGTACATCCTGTATCCCTGGAGCCCTTACAGGGTACTATCAGCCGGGCCCAGGTTTTTTAGCGAGCTTGTTACTGTTCCCCCTCCTCCTTAAACTCGCGGCCCGCGGGCCTCATGCGGCCCACAACGAATAAATTTGCGGCCCACCAGACAATATATTTTAATTTTAAAAAATTTATAAATTTAAAAAATAATAATAATGAAAATGTGTAGCCTAATTTTTAAAAATTGTAATTATACATAATTTATTTATTAATAACGAACCACTGGTCGCCATACATAAGTCGTAAGTTTTGATAATATTATAACTACATACATAACGTATGTACATCGCCATAAGTATTGTGTGCCTTAAAGTTTAAAGAAAATATTCTTTCGGAGTACTAGAAAAAAAAAATTTTAAGTTACGTTCAATAATTTGTGCAGTTATTCTGTGTCTGGTAAGTTAAAAAATATTAATTTAAAAAAAAAATTAAAATATTAATTAAAACGTTTTATTATTTTGTGTTAGCGATTACTATTTTTTTTTCAGAACTTTGTATTCAATATGTCTTCATCAAAACCAAGTGGCAGTAAAACTAAACGAAAAATTGCTGACGAACATAGGAATTTTCAAGAAAAGTGGGAATTAGAGTATTTTTGCTCTGAAGTAAAAGATAAAATCATCTGCTTGATATGTAATAATGCTATTAGTGTACCAAAATTATATAACATAGCCGAATGACCCAGGCAACGCCCGGGTTTTACCCGATTAAATGTTTTTATTTAAATACTATTCGTTACAATTATAAATTGGCGACGTGGATGTCACTCTTGTGAAACGTCCCGCTCCAAACTTTGTGTCCGAGAAGCGATATTTTTATAGAAAGATGATCTGGCTTTTGTTTTCTGCTCGAATGAATGTTTTTCTGTTAGAATTTTGTTCCTGCGTACAAAATAATGAGCTGGTTTCACCCGTGGTCTCTGCATTTTGGAATTTTTCCCGATATAATTTTGTATCTGATAATCTTACATGATACAGCAATATCGTCATCATCATTTTCTGACTAATAATATATAGTTTTAATAATTGATTTATATATTTTTTAAAATAGCCTATCGTCTTCCCCGTATTTTTTTTTACCTATGTATGGAAATTTTGGTTTGAATTAGTGAACTACTGCGAATTTGTATACCGGACATACAAACCAACAAACAAACATACAAACATTCATTTTTATATATATAGAAGACTAGCGGATGTGTACCCGGCTTCGCCCGGGTTTTATCCGAGTGAAAGTTTGCCTAACGAATATTATATATTATGAAGTATAATAAACAATGTTAAAGATTAGTTTTAATTATTAATCAAGATTGTGTGTGAATATGTGAGAAAGATGTAATATCGTTGTTGTTTTCTTGGCCGACTGTTTTACATATGGTGTTATCTTAAAATTGCTTGTTTTGAATATTTTTTTAGATTGAGTTGAATGAATTGCTGAATTTTTTTTTGTATTTACACTGCGTGACATTTAAAATGGAACACCAAGAAATAGTGGCCAGAAAGTGATGAAACTCGGCAGACAGAGAGAGACAGGGACGAACAATAAGTGATCTTTATTTCAAAATGATAGTCATAATACAGAGAGCGAGAACGGCGTCGGCTTAGTAGCAAGTAGGACCACCGCGGACGGCGATGCACGCAGCAACACGTCTAGGTAGAGAGTCAATCAGAGTACGGATGGCGTCCTGAGGGATGGCTTTCCATTCCCTCTCAACCATTTGCCACAGTTCGTCTTCTGAACGCGGCTGTGGCAAGGCATGCAAACGGCGTCCAATGATGTCCCAGACGTGCTCGATTGGTGAGAGATCAGGAGAGTACGGTGGCCAGGGAAGCATCTGTACATCTTGCAGAGCTTGTTGGCTAATGCGAGCAGTGTGCGGTCGGGCGTTATCCTGCTGATAAAGGGCATTGGGTACCCCCTGAAGGTAGGGGAGTGTCACCGGTCGCAGCACATCATCAACGTATCGTTGGGCCGTTATAGTGCCCTGAATACGAAGTAAAGGTGACCTGGAATCATACGCGATTGCGCCCCAAACCATGATTCCACGTTGTCGCACGGTGGGGCGTTCCACAATTGCTGCCGGATTGGACCTTTCTCCACGTCGACGCCACACGCGTACACGGCGACTATCACTGGACAAGCAGAAACGCGACTCATCTGAGAACACGACCCTGTGCCATTCCGTCATCCACGTCGATCTAGCCCTGCACCATTCCAAACGTTGGCGCCTATTCGGTGGGGTCAATGGCAGTCTTCTTAGCGGACGGCATGAGTGCAAGCCATTAGCAACCCATCGACGGGAAATGGTTCTGGTCGAGATGGAATGATCTAGGGTGTCTTGCACATGTTGCAGGATAGCGGTACAAGTGGCTTGTGGGGCCGCCACTGCTTGTCGAAGGATACACCGATCCACACGTGCTGACGTCACTCTGGTTGCACCGAAATTCCTATAAATTGCCACATTTCCTTGTTCCAACCATCTTCTCCACAGTCGGTGCACCGTGGACGCACCAAGGTGTGTATCAGCTGCGATTTGAGGTATGGACCAACCTGCCCTTTTCAATCCGATCACCATGCCCCTAGTAAAACCGTCTGTCTGCTTGAACTGCCTCCGTTTACGATGACCTGGCATTCTCTGTTATTACACGTGTCTTTTGACACAAGAAAAAAATTTCTACAATGATTTTCCTTGAAGAAATAACGACACGAATACTGTCCTTTCTGCAAGTTCCTTCCCTTATATCTTACTCCATGTGCGTACGAGAGCTGCGCATTTTACATCATTTGCATAACTCGGTTAGGCATGTCTACCCTGAAATTTGCATAATTTTCTGGCCACTATTTCTTGGTGTTCCATTTTCAATGTCACGCAGTGTATATATAAATAAAATTAACTCTGTTGATTTTTTTTGTATTTAATCGATAACAGCGAAGTTACGCATGTTAAAGTTAGGAAAAATATTTTGATGTTAAGCAAAACCTGCTCCATCTCGTTTTACATAAATGTTGAAAATTTGGTCGAAATTGATGCATTCTAACGAAAGTTTTTAGTGAACAACACTTATGAAATTTGCATTTTATTAATATAGATATAATATAAATGAGTTTTAAAAATTGTTTTAAAAAAATGCATCGGCCGGGAATCGAACCCTGGCCGCCCGCGTGGCAGGCGAGCATTCTACCACTGAACCACCGATGCTTTAAAAAAAATGGCCATATTTAGGTATTCATTCCATTCCGGATTAGTCCGCGTAAAAAAAAGTTCTTCAAATGAAAAAAAGAAATAGCCAAAAATACTAATCAAAATGCAGCCGAAAATTTTCCTCAGGTTTATAAAAAGCGACATGCAAAATTTGGTACCAATTGGTTCAGTAGTTTTTGAGTTTATCGCGAAACAGACAGACAGACAGAAATTGACTTTTATATATATATAAGAGATAAGAGATTAAACGTCATTATGAACAACATAAATCAAAATATGATACCTACGATGGTTTAATGAGACAAGAAAAGTCAAAAGAGTTCAAGTTGGGAATGAAAAAACAACAGTTTATGTTTACTAAAGTATCACAAGAGAGTGAAGCGGCGGTGCATGCAAGCTACCTTTTTTTCGGAGATGATAGCTAAACACTCAAAACATTTTACTGAAGGTGATTTCATCAAGGAATGTTTAATTAAAGCTGCAGAAATTGTTTGTCCTGGAAGTGTGAAGACGTTTCAAGCAATATCTTTGTCTCGAAATACCGTTGTGGAAAGAGTTACTGATATGGCTAGAAATTTAAATGATCAGATAAAAGAAAAATCATCTTGTTTCGAAGCATTTTCCATTGCCAGTAATGAGAGTACGGACATTGGGGGCGTAGCTCAATTAGCTGTTTTTTTTTTTCGAGCTTTCGACACGGATTTCAACATTTTTGAGGAATTATTGGAACTAGTACCGATGCATGGCACTACTACAGGAGAAGATATATTTAATTGCGTTTATGATCTTCTGCAAAAATACAATTTACCTCAATCAAAATTGACTTCTGTAGCAACAGATGGAGCTCCTTCAATGACTGGAAAAACCAACGGTTTCGTAGCATTACTGCGAAAAAAACTAAGTGAAATTTCTGATGGTTCCAATATTCATCATACGCATTGCATTATACATCAGGAAGTATTATGTACGAAGGTAATAAAAATGGAAAATGTGTTGACACCTATCAAAAAATGCATCAATTTCATAAGATCTCGAGGTTTAAATCAGCGACAGTTCTCTCTGTTTTTAACTAAATTAGAAAGCGAATATTCAGGTTTATCATACTATACCGAGGTACGTTGGCTATCATGCTCCAAGGTTCTCAAACAATTTTGGGACTTGAAAGAAGAAATATGTCAGTTTTTAATAACCGAGAATCAAGACATCACTTTGTTTTCTGATCAAGTATGGTTGCAAGATTTTTCCTTCATGGTTGACATAACAAAACACTTGTCGGATTTAAATTTGAAACTGCAAGGAAAGGATCAGATCATTACCAACATGTGTGACCTAGTTAATGCATTCAAATGTAAGCTAGTTCTTTGGGAAAAGCAGTTGAAAAACGAAGATTTAATGCACTTTCCGACATGCAACATGTACAAATCAAGTTTAGGTGAAACTGCATCGTATCAAAAATATGCGGAAAATTTTTAAGTCTTAAAAATGAATTTGAAACAAGGTTTTCTTATTTCAAATCTTTGGAAGGCAAGTTTACTTTGTTTTCTTCGATTTTCTCGAAAATATAGAATCAGTACCTAATCATATGCAAATGGAGGTAATAGATATCCAGTGCGATTCAGATTTAAAGGCAAAATTCATTGAAGTTGGCGTTTCTGAATTTTACAAATATTTGCCAGCCAGATTTGAAAACACTCGAAAATTAGCATATGAAATTATGTCCATGTTTGGAAGTACTTATCGGTGCGAGCAGTTATTTTCACTTATGAAAGGAAATAAGTATTGTCTTTCCTATTTAATTAATTTTCTAGAAATTTATATCAAACAGAAGAAGTCTGCACTTATAAAAGAAAAAAGAAGTTTATTTTTCTTCCTTAAGAATATTTACATGCAAGCCAAGCAAAACTAAAATTAAAATTAAAATTGAACGAACAAAATTTACATATCTTTCGATAGATTGAATTTACCTTTTCTTGGTCAAAAAACAATAGAAAAATAAATTAATTAATATTCAATCACTCATATTTAATTATTTTTTTTAAGTTCATCCACATCAACTCCCCCTTTTTTAAGATAGCAATACTCATTAAGGTACATATCTATCCGGTGGTCTCCTCTCTCGTAGTGGATATCTCCGGGAAGGTGTAGATTCAGTCGGTGGTCCAGGTGTAGATTCTGCTACTATTGTAGCAGGAGTCAGGGGACTTGACGTCTGAGGCCTTGGGTAGCTTATTCCTTCTTCTGATGACGAAACATCCTTTCTCTCCATACTTCTCCTCATATAGTTAGTGTGTACTTTCCTTTCTATTCCATCAGTTTCTATCATACAGCTGTTGCTTCCCACTATTCTCTTTACAATCCCAAACATCCATTTCGGTTTTCCTCTTTCCATCCATCTGTATCTTACTCTATCATTTACTTTGTAGCTATTGTTCTGTTTTTTATTTTTCAATCTCCCCACTCTTACTGATTTCTTGCTCAACATGGAAATCTTCGTTCTAATCTCGCGATTTAAAAATATTCCAGCCGGGGATTTCTCCGTTCTAGTCAAAGGACTCAATCTATATGCATACAAAGCCTTAATCAAAGCAAACTCAAGGGGCAATTCTCTCTCCTCCGAAATAATTCTTTTCATAGTTTTTTTTATCTCTCTTACAGACACTTCCGCTAGTCCGTTGCTCTCCGGATGGTAAGCGGGGCTAAACATCGCATGTATGCCATTTCTTTCGAAAAATGTCTTTATTTCATAACTTCTAAACGGGGGCCCATTATCCATTACCGCCACCTCCGGGATACCATATCTCGCCAAACATTCTCTCAAAAAGTCTATGCAGAATCCCGCCGATGTATTTGGAACCATTTGACATTCTATCCAATTAGAATGCGCATCCACCAATATCAAAAAAGTTTTTCCCGCAAAATAGAAATAGTCAAGATGAATTCTCTTCCAAACTTTGTTTGGTGGAGTCCACTCGGTAAATTCCTGTTTTGGCAGCTTTGATGTGTTTTCCATACAAGTGCTACAGCTTTTAGACAGTTTCTCAATTTGCTCATCCATTCCCGGCCAATAGACAGAACTTCTGGCCAGAGTTTTCATTTTATTTACTCCAATATGATTTTCATGGATGATTTTCAAAACATATTCTCTTAAAGAATCGGGGATGATCATTCTATTTCCGAAAAATAGGCAATTTCTTATTATTGTTATCTCGTTTTTAATTCTATTATAAGGTTTTATATCTACCTCTGAGTCAACATCATACTTATCGTACTTGACTAACTTATATAGTTTTCTAAGAGTTGGATCTTCTTGGGTTTTGTACGATACCAAGACGTAATCTAATATCGAATTTTCTATTAATAATATTTCTCCCATTTCCTCTTCCTTCTCCCCTTTTTCAGGATTTGGAAATCTTGAAAGAAAATCTGCAAGAGGTATTTCAGTTCCCTTAGTATATTTAATTTCAAAATTAAAATTTGATATTGAGAGTGACCATCTATGTAATCTATTTGCCACTAAGGCTGGTAAATTATTTTTATCGCCAAAAATGGCTAGTAATGGTTTGTGATCTGTATTAATAATAAATTTTCTTCCGTAAAGGAATTGTTTTAGCCTGTTTAAGGTAAAGAATATTGCTAATCCTTCTTTTTCTATTTGGGAATATTTCTTTTCTGTGTCATTTAGTGTTCTTGAAACAAAAGTAATTGGTTTCTCAGTGCCGTCTACAATATGGGAAATATATCCTCCAATACCATAATTTGATGCATCACAAGTAACATAAAGAGGTAAATCTTGCGAATAATGCGTCAAACAAGTTTTTGTACTAATCAAATTTTTACATTTTTCGAAAGCCTGATCATGTTCATTTTTCCAATTCCAATTATAACTTCTTTTCAATAGAGAGAATAAAGGATTTGCATGTATGGATAAATTTCTAACGAATTTACTGTAGAATGACAACATGCCCAAGAAAGATTTCAATTCTGAAATGTTACTCGGTTTAGGACATTTTTTTATACTGTCCAGTTTATCCTCAAGGGGATAGATTCCATTTTTATTTATTCTATGTCCCAAATAATCGATTTCATCAACAAAAAACAAAGATTTTTCTTTATTAATTGAAAAATTAAAATCCGATAATTTATTCATGACTGTTTCAATATCTGAAATATGCTCATTTACATCAGACGATGCTATAAGAATATCGTCTAAATATATTATTACATTTTTAAGACCGGAAAAAATATTGTCCATAGTTCTTTGGAAAATAGTTGCTCCGGACTTGATACCGAAGGGCAGCCTTTTATATTTAAAAAGGCCTTTATGGGTAGAAATAACTGTTAATTTTTGAGATTCCTCGTCTAGAAGTATCTGATGATATGCGCTTGAAAGATCAATTTTACTAAATATACTTTTACCAAAAAATGAATGTAAAACATTATCGATGTTCGGTATCGGATACTTAACATCCTCGATAAATGGATTTAAGGTTCTTTTAAAGTCCGCACAAATTCTAATTTTGCCGTTTTTCTTAGGGACGCATACTAGCGGTGAAGCTATTGGGCTATCCACTATATTTTCAATAATATCATTATTTAATAAAAATAATAGTTCTTCCTCAATTAAATTTCTAATAGCAAAGGGAGCAGGTCTAAATTTATAAAATTTTGGTGCAAAATTATTTTTTACATTAATGTGTACGGAAATATCTTTTATTGGCAAGACTATATCTTCGAAAAGTTTATAATATTTATTAAAAATAAAATTAGTATCAAAATTATTATTTTGTTGGACATTAATTTGTACCATATCAAAATATACTATCCAGTCTTTTCCTATGAGAAATTTATTATTTTCAATATTTGTTACTATTAAGTTTAAATGGCCTATTTTATTTTTATATCTTACGTTTACTTTACATTCTCCAATAGAGGAAATGCCCTTTCCTTGATAATCGGTTAAATAACATTTAGACGGAAATAATTTAACATGTTCAAAATATTTTAAAAATAGATCTTTTGACATAGTTGTTAAAGCTGCACCAGTGTCAATTTCTGCTAAGAATTTTATGTCGAAGACATACAAAATACTCTCAAATTTATTAGCCAGATATTCTATATTATTGATGGACTCACCATTCTTTCCCGAAAATGATTCTCCGTGGGCAGATGCTTCACTCTTTCTTGGTTGAAAATATCCATTCTTAGATTTTGAATGACAAACAGTCGATATATGTCCCAATTGTTTACAAGAATAGCAGAAAGAATTTCTAAAAAAACATCTGTCCGAATGATGATTCATCTTTCCACAATGCTTGCATTTAGAATGTAATTTGTTTATTTCTTTAGTTTCAGCATAAGACTTCATTTTCAACACATTACAATCTACCGATTCTATTGTGGTAGCAATATTTACTGCCATATTAAAAGTGAGCTCAGGCTCTTGAAGTAATCTTTTCAAAATAACTTGATTAGAAACGCCTGCAATGAATTTATCCCTTAGGTGTTCTTCAATATTTAAGCCAAAATTACATTTATTAGCTTGTTTTTTTAATTTAAGGACATATTCTTCTATTTTTTCGCAATGTTCCTGAATCAATTGGCTGAACTCATATCTTTCAAAAATGATATTTAGCTTAGGTGTAAAATGAGTAAGTAGAACACTAACAATTTCTTCAAATTCTAATGCACAAACATCTCTAGGTGAGATCAATTCTTTCAGAATTCCATAAGTATTTGGTCCAATAGACATAATAAAAAAAGGAACAATCTTCTTACCTTCAATTTCATTCACAAAAATGTACTGTTTGAATCGTTGAATATAGTTTTCGAAAGGTTCTTCTTTCATTACATAAGGTTCGCATCCCATCCTCGTCGCCATTATTGTCTTTCCTATTTAATTAATTTTCTAGAAATTTATATCAAACAGAAGAAGTCTGCACTTATAAAGAAAAAAGAAGTTTATTTTTCTTCCTTAAGAATATTTACATGCAAGCCAAGCAAAACTAAAATTAAAATTAAAATTGAACGAACAAAATTTACATATCTTTCGATAGATTGAATTTACCTTTTCTTGGTCAAAAAACAATAGAAAAATAAATTAATTAATATTCAATCACTCATATTTAATTATTTTTTTTAAGTTCATCCACATCAATAAGTCTCCAATCAGATCGAGAATTACTGACGTTCACCTTGGGTCAGTTTTAAAATTAATCACTGCGAACAAGATTTCCCCCGAAGTAGGAAAGATGGTAGCAGAAAAGAGATGCCAAATATCAGGGAGAAAATATTAACTTTACTTTCTTTTTTCTTATTAGTATTTTTTAAAATAAACCTACATAAATGTTACTATAAAAATTTAATTACTTGTTTTCTTTTTTTGCGGCCCACATAATCTTATTACTTTTTTATTTGGCCCGTGTTAGGATTTGAGTTTGACATGCTTGCAGTAGAACCTCCTTTTAGCAGACACCTCCCGCTAGCGGACACTTCTCTACAAAAGACAATTTTCATTTACAAAATTACCATTTTTACTATTTAGCAACTCTCCGGTAAGAGGACATCTCTCCCTAAAGGACACTTTGGCTCTTGAAATAATGTGTCCTTTACAGGGAGGCTCTAATGTATTACCTTTTATCATGTACTAGCGGGTGTACCCGGCTCCGCCCGGGTTTTACTCGAGGGAATGTTTGTAGTCTAGTATGTTGATATAATAAATCTATCTGAATATTAGGAAAGGTCAGGTAATTTTTTTGTAGGGTGATGCTCTGAAAAAGAACGCTATACCACTTTATCACTAAACAAATTGGCGAGTCAAAAATAAGCAACCTAAACAATCCATTAGCTTTGCAAGATAAGAAAAGAAATAGAGAAATGCATGCAAAATTCTCAACACAAATCAAAATCTTTAATCCTCAGAAGTAATGTATATTAGGTAGGATGAGGTTTATTTTGGTTCTATTACATTACATCATCTTTAAATTTCAAAGCAGAGCAAAACTGGCATACCCGAGACATTTGGCCTATATCGACAGATGAATCAGCTTTATAATCAATATGGGCATTATACTGCAAACCTGAAAACGGCTTATGAGTCCAAAGCTGAATACGCTGAACAGGAACTTGCATAGTTGCGACGCGGGCTTCAGAAAACCTAAGACGGCGAAGCGCACGACGCGTCTCACTTTGAAGTGGTGTCTCAATAGCTCTAGCATTCCTATATCTCCTGGAAGCAGCCGTATTCCTACCAAGTAAACGTCGGCTGTGGCGAGGCATATTCTGAAAAAAATTTAGATTGAGATTAATAACAAAAGCTTCAAAACCAGCAATTTCTAAACAAAGCATAAAAATTTCCTGTCTTTTTGAGGTAAAAATCAAAATTTTTAAATTTTTTATTCAAAATAACCTTCAGATATGTTAAAAAGATTTTAAAAAACTAAAATCATAATATTATATTACCAAAAAATTAATGTACAAAACCAGTTATCATTAAAAAGCTTCAAAAATAGACCAACCGCTGGATACGGCAATGAAAAAGCATGCTTTTTTGAGGTAAAAATAGAAATAATTTTCTAAAATACAAAATACAACCCCTATATGTTAAAAAAAAACTATAATCACTTTTAAAATATCTAAGCAATTAATTAAAATTTTGTTTAGGTCCTCTAAAAAGACATAAAATTGAGCACATTAATGAAATTTCTTGCTTTTTAGTGAAAAAAAATAGAAATAACCCAATTTTTTTTACAAAACAACCAATATAAGTGGAAAACACCATAATTAATCTGTTATTAAAATATCTAAACAATTAATTAAAAATTTTGTTAAGGTCCTCAAAAAAGACATAAAATTGAGCACATTAATGAAATTTCTAGCTTCTCAGTGAAAAAAAATAGAAATAACCCTAATTATTTTTACAAAACAACCAAAATATGTGAAAAACACCATAAATAATCTGTTTTTAAAATATCAAAGCAATTAATTAAAATTTTGTTAATGTCCTCAAAAAGACATAAAATTGAGCACATTAATGAAATTTCAATCTTTTTTTGTAAAAAATAATATAAATAACCTTAGTCTTATATAAATACTAACCACGTAAGTTAGAAATAGCATATATAATCTGTATATAAAATATAAAAGAAATAAATTATAATTAGCCTAAAAATTTATCTAAAATATAAAATTGATCTCATCAAGTAAGGCTTCAACTTTTTTTGGTATAAAATATGAAAACTATAAAATAAAAGTATCTTATCATGTATAAAAGTTATTAAAATATATATAAAAAAGATTAAAACTAATTTTCCAAGAAGTTCAAAAGTGTAAACACTTTCGAAAAGCCTAAAAATTTATCTAAAAAATAAAATTGATCTCATCAAGTAAGGCTTCAACTTTTTTTGGTATAAAAATGAAAACTATAAAATAAAAGTATCTTACCATGTATAAAAGTTATTAAAATATATATAAAAATGATTAAAACTAATTTTCAAAGAAGCGCTAAAGTGTAAACACTTTAACTCTGTTGAATTTTTTTGTATTTTATCGATAACAGCAAAGTTATTTATGTTAAAGTTAGGAAAAATATTTTGATGTTAAGCAAAACCTGCTCCATCTCGTTTTGGTCGAAATTGATGCATTGTAACGAAAGTTTTTAGTGAACAACACTTATGAAATTTCCATTTTATTAATATAGATATCGGGATTCAAACAATAACTCTGAAAGATATTACAGTGAACTTTATTGAAAACACACGAGGTAACCAATGTGCACAAAATTGCCTATGTATCCTTTGAAAAAAATAGACGACCGTTAACATCAAAATATGAAACTTCTTTGAGTGCTCATCCCTAGCACACGTGGTACAGGCCATGATAATCGTGATGGGTAGAAGTAGGCGACTGCTTTTTTACTGTAAGTGCACCACATGTCTACACATGTTAAAAGCAGTTCGATTTTGCACTTACAAATGTCCCAGAGCCCCATTTGGTTACTTGCACTCGCTGGTGGGATTGGACTTTTGCAAGAATAAAAGGCCATTAGAGCATTCTTTTATCCAAAAAAAAAATTGCCCCATGCGAGAATCGAACCTGGGTCATAGCGGTCCGATACCAACGGTTTAAACCATCCTTCCACCGATCCCCAACTTCCTTAAGTTTTGTCCATGAGTGTATATTTGCATAAATATTTACCATCGTCACAAAACTTAGGTACATATTTCCTTGAATACCTTTACCAAGAATTCCTTCCTGTTGCAGATATAGAAGCAATACAGCTCAATATGTCCGAGATAATCAAACTGGCGAAACAGTTGGGAGTGTTCAACATGGATAAACCAAAAACCTTCTTATTATGTTTTCATGTCAGAAAGGATATAGGTATAAAGTTATTATATATGCAGTAGGACCTCCATGAGAGGACACTCCCGCTAGAGGACTCCTCTTTACAAAGGACAGTTTTCATCACCAATACAGTAGAACAACTTCCATGAGAGGACACTCCCGCTAGAGGACACCTCTCTACAAAGGACAGTTTACATCACCAATACAGTAATACAACCTCCATGAGAGGACACTTCCGCTAGAGGACACCTCTCTACAAAGGACAGTTTTCATCACCAATACAGTAGTAAAAACTCCATGAGAGGACACTCCCGCTAGAGGACATTTCTCTACAAAGGACAGTTTTCATTACCAATACAGTATATCAACCTCCATGAGAGGACATTCCCGCTAGAGGACACCTCTCTACAAAGGACAGTTTACATCACCAATACAGTAATACAACCTCCATGAGAGGACACTCCCGCTAGAGGACACCTCTCTACAAAGGACAGTTTTCATCAACAATACACTAGAACAACCTCCATGAGAAAACACTCCCGCTAGAGGACACCTCTCTACAATGGACAGTTTTTATCACCAATACAGTAGAACAACCTCCATAAGTGGACACTCCCGCTAGAGGACACCTCTCTACAAAGGACAGTTTTCATCACCAATACAGTAGAACAACCTCCATGAGAGGACACTTCCGCTAGAGGACACCTCTCTACAAAGGACAGTTTACATCACCAATACAGTAGATCAACCTACATGAGAGGACATTCCCGCTAGAGGACACCTCTCTACAAAGGACAGCTAACATCACCAATACAGTAGAACAACCTCCATGAGAGGACACTCCCGCTAGAGGAAACCTCTCTACAAAGGACAGTTTTCATCACCAATACAGTAATACAACCTCCATGAGAGGACACTCCCGCTAGAGAACACCTCTCTACAAAGGACAGTTTTCATCACCAACAAAGTAATACAACCTCCATGAGAGCAACATTCCTGCTAGAGAACACCTCTCTACAAAGGACACTTTTCATCACCAATACAGTATAACAACCTCCATGAGAGGACACTCCCGCTAGAGAACACCTCTCTACAAAGGACAGTTTTCATCACCAATACAGTAATACAACCTCCATGAGAGGACACTCCCGCTAGAGGACATCTCTCTACAAAGGACAGTTTACATCACCAATACAGTAGAACAACCTCCATGAGAGGACACTCACGCTAAAGGACACCTCTCTACAAAGGACAGTTTACATCACCAATACAGTAGAACAACCTACCTGAGAGGACACTCACGCTAGAGGACACCTCTCTACAAAGGACAGTTTACATCACCAATACAGTAGAACAACCTCCATGAGAGGACACTCCCGCTAGAGGACACCTCTCTACAAAGGACAGTTTACATCACCAATAAAGTAGAAAAACCTTCATGAGAGGACACTCCCGCTAGAGAACACCTCTCTACAAAGGACAGTTTACATCACCAATACAGTAGAAAAACCTCCATGAGAGGACACCTCTCTAAAGGACAGTTTACATCACCAAAATCACCATATTTACTATTTAGTAAATCTTCAATAAGAGGACACCTCTTCCTAAAGGACACTTTTTCTCTGCATCTAGATGTCCTTTACAGAGAGGTTATACTGTATTAAAGAAAAACTTCATAACTTCAAAGTTCTTATAAAAAGTGTGGAAACGTAACTTACTCAGCAGTCTTCCGAGTTGGACTTAAAATGAGAAGCCACAGAGGTTGAACAATGTCCTCAATTTCTGTCTGAAAAGGATAGTGGTGAAACTTTAACGCTTCATTTATTATGGAACTTATCCTCGTTCTTATCACAGCAAACTTATCTTCCACGTGATTGTGATAGGAGATACAAAAGAAAACGGTGGTTTGTTGTCGACAAAAAGAAATAGCATATAGGAGGGGGGGGGGGTTCAAGCTGCTCTATCCTGAAGTCTAGGGCTCTCAAGTTCTAGGCTTCCTGAACCTCCACCTTCACTGTCCTCTCCTACTGGCTTTCCTCCCCAGCCAAGACTCCTGTATCTCACTGCTCCCAGGCGCTGTTACCCTGCCATCTTTACGTTTCCTCCACCCCTACGAGATATCTTTGCTGCCAGATCCTCTGATCACTTGCCACTGGAAGTCGCGTTCTGCCATGAGGGTTAAAAGACCATGCTCTAAATTGCCAATTAACCCGGAAGAAAGACAAGACAAAGAGGGGGGGGGAACCAGATTTAAAACATTTCTAAATCCATACTGTAGCGAAGATTTTATTTTATTGGCGTATTAAGGATGTAAAATAGTTTCTCCCGTAGAAGCGCTTACTGTGTTGAGAGTAAGTTACGATCATCATGACATTAGAACTTTTTTGTTTACCTTAGGCTGGCGAAAGTTCCGCCATAGCTGTGAATGTTATAAGTTTAATAATTACCTTGTAAATAGTTAAATAAATAAGATTAAAGATATAATCCTTAAGGTAAGAGTATCCCCTTATTTATAACAAGGCAATGCACCATACATGGTGGCAGCGAATTGGCGATAGTGCCCTAAGCCTAATCTAATTACTAGTAAAAACAAAAAGAATTATTTTTGCATAACGAAAAAAAAAAGAAAAGGAATGCAAAATATAAATCCTCCAGAACAATTTAATTTTAATAATCCAAATGAATGGCCGAATTGGATTAAAAGATTCGAACGTTTTAGAAAAGCGTCAGAATTAAAATCTAAAAAGGAGGAAGAGCAGGTAAATGCTCTAATTTACATATTAGGTGAAAAAGCCGAAGATGCTCTAATATCATTCAATTTAACTGATATACAAATAAACAATTATGAAACAGTTGTTAAGAAATTTGAAGAGCACTTTATAGGTAAACGAAATGTCATCTTTGAAAGAGCGCTATTTAATCGTAGATATAAGCAGGATGGTGAAGCTGTCGAGGAATACATAGGAGTGCTTCACAAAATGGCCGAAAATTGTAACTATGGATCTCTGAAAGAAGAAATGATTATAGATAGAATAGTTGTAGGAGAAAAAATCTACAACTTTCAGAGAAGTTGCAACTAGAGCCTAACTTGACCTTGGAAAGGGCTATCCAAGCTGCTTGCCAGACAGAATGTGTGAAGCAACAACAGACTATTCTTCGATCAACAACAACACAGGCTGCCAATGTAGACCAAGTCTATGAAAAAAAGTTACCACCAAGAAGGTTCAATTCTACATTTGGGAAAAGAGACGCTTCAAAGGAAAGTAAATTTCAGAAGTGGAGCAAGCCTGAAAAATCTGGATGTACAAGGTATGTCCCATAAGTTCCCGGACTGGGTCCATAAAAAAAAAAAGGTAAGATATTTTTTTTTTTAATTATTAAAACTTTTTGAAGTAATCCCCCCTTGCTTCAACGCACCAGCGCCATCGTTTCCCCAAATTGTCGAAACAGTTTTTATAGAGCTCTTTTGGAATGCTCTTCAATGCCAACAGCGATTTTTCTATTATGTCATCCCTGGTGTCAAAATGTCTTCCTTTTAGAACTGCTTTAAGTTTGGGGAACAGGAAAAAGTCATTTGGTGCGATGTCTGGGGAATAGGGTGGTTGAGGTAGGATTTCTGTCCCGTTTTTAGCCAAAAAAAACTCGTCACCAAGTGCGCTGTGTGAGGGCGGGCATTGTTATGGTGTAGGATCCAGTCACCATTAGGCCATTTTTCTGGCATTTTTTTTCGAATCGCTTCCCTTAGATGGCGAAGAATGTCCAAATACATTTTCTTAATAACCGTTTGGCCTGCAGGAAGATTCTCGTGATGAACAATGCCCTTGTTATCCAAAAAAGCGACCAGCAACACCTTGTTTCTGGATTTCAATATCCTGGATTTTTTTGGTCTAGGCTCACCCTGACCTCTCCACTCGGCATATTGACGCTTGGTTTCAGGGTCATAGTCATAGACCCATGTCTCGTCGCCTGTGATTATCTTGACTTTCCATTCCGGATCCGTTCTTGTCATTTCCAACATGTTCTCACAGGTTGCAAGCCGACACAGTTTTTGCTCATTAGTGAGGAATCTTGGGATGAATTTTGCAGGAGTCTTTTTGAGCTTCAAATCTTTGGTTACGATCCTTCCAATCGTTGTTTTAGAGATGCCTGTGTCTTGCTCTAGCTCCAGCAAAGTGGTTCGAGGATTTTCTTTTATCAAATCGGTGATTTTTTGCACATTTTGGGCGTCCTTGCCGAGGTTCATCTTCAATGGAAATTCTGCCAGCTTTAAATCTAGAATGCCATTCAAAAACAGTTGTTCTCTTTGGAGAGTCATTGGGGAATACTTTATTAAGCATTTCAAAAGTTTCGGTTGCAGATATTTGAAGTTTCACACAAAATTCTATGCAAATCCTCTGCTTCAATTTTTGTTCCATCGTAAAATCGCCGCAGCACTAGGTGTGACCTTTAAATAAATTAGAATGACCTTGGCGCGCGCTAATGTACCGCCTCGATATTGGTACCACCGTGTTGCCTGATATTTTTTTCTATAATAAACAGTCAAATTTATTTACATTTTTCATTTATTTATTTTTTTATGGACCCAGTCCGGGAACTTATGGGACATACCTTGTATAAGATGTGGTGCTTCAAAATTCCATCCATATAAAGACTGCCCAGCAAAAGAAGTTAAATGCCATAAATGTAAAAAGGTAGGACATTTTGCAAAGGTGTGCTACAATAAGACAGTAGGACAAGTCACCCAAGGTGATGACTACCATTTTGTTGGTAATATCTATGAGAATGGACAAAACTCAAATGATTGGAAGGTTTATGTAAAAGTAGATAAGATTAAAATACTTTTTAAAATGGATAAAGGAGCGGATGTAAATATAATACCCCAAGAGATTTATTTAAAAATTTTGCTCACAAGAAGTTATGCTAACCTGATATTCAACTTCTAGGACCTAGACAGGTTAAATTGCATGTAATAGGAAATTTCACAGCTTTGATAGAAAAAGATGGGAGAAGAATCCCTGGAGAAATATTTGTTGTTCCTCAACTAATGCAACCACTCTTGAGCGGAAAAGCCAGTGAATCTCTAAACATAATCAAAAGACTTCAGTCAATTGAGAAAAGGAATTCGCTTAATCCTTTTGAAGAATATCCAAAGCTTTTAACAGGACTCGGAACACTCCAAGGGAGCTACACAATTAAATTGAAGGATGAATCACAGCCTCATGCTATATATACTCCCAGAAGAATACCCATTCCACTTTTATATAAAACAAAAGAACAACTTGATCAAATGGTTGAAAAAGGAGTAATTGAAAAAGTTGAGCAACCAACGGATTGGTGTGCTCCAATGGTCATTGTGCCCAAACCGTCTTCTAATGATCTAAGGATTTGTGTGGATCTGACAGCTCTAAACAAGTTTGTTAAAAGAGAACATTATCCAATTCCATCAGTGGAATATACCTTGGCACAAATGGGAGGAGCTAAATTGTTTTCAAAACTGGATGCCAACAGTGGGTTTTGGCAGATACCCCTGTCAGAGGAATCATCTAGCCTTACAACCTTCCTGACCCCATTTGGCAGATATAGATTCAAACAGCTACCCTTCGGAATTTCTTCTGCACCTGAGGAATTCCAGAGAAAGATGAGCAATCTACTGGAGAGCCAATCTGGAGTAAATTGTCACATGGACGACGTTGTGATTTGGGGAGCTACACAAGAAGAACATGATGAAAGGTTAAGATGCGTCCTTCAAGATTCAGGACTTACCCTGAATAAAGAGAAATGCATTTTTTTCAGTAAAGGAAATCAAATTTCTTGGTCACCTGATTACAGAAAGAGGAGTGCTACCTGATCCAAACAAAGTCCAGGCCATCAGGGAGTTTCCATCACCTTCAAGCATTTCTGAAGTGCGCAGATTCCTGGGAATGGTGAACTTCACAGGGAAATTTATACCGGACCTTTCAACTATCCTCTACCCACTTAATCAACTCCTAGTAAAGAGAAATGATTGGAGATGGGATAGTGCTCAGGAGGAAGCATTTGAAAAAGAGAAGAAACTTCTTTCAACTTCTCCAACACTAACACTTTTTGACCCCAATCTACCAACTACAGTGTCTGCAGATGCCTCTTCATATGAACTAGAAGCAGTGCTTTTACAAAAATCTGAAGATGGATACCAAAAAGCAGTTGCATATGCCTCCAGGACTATGTCTGAAACTGAAAAGAGATGGGCTCAAATTGAGAAAGAATCTCTAGCAATAGTTTGGGCCTGTGAAAGATTTCAAGACTATCTGATGGGAAATACATTTTCCATTGAAACTGACCATAAACCTCTCATTCCAATATTTTCAACCAAAAATCTAGACGAAATGACACCACGCATTCAGCGACTACGACTTCGGATGATGCGCTACCCATATAGCATTCATCACACACCAGGCAAGGACATTGTTGTTGCTGATGCTTTGTCCAGAAGCCCAATTAAGATATCGCATGAGAAAGATCTGGAGAATGAAATCTGTAGTTTTGTTCAACAGATCACTTCATGTCCTCCATTCAAGGATGAAAATATGAAAGAAATCTGGCAATATCAAAATGAAGAGAGAGTGTGTAGAGAAATAAAAGATTATTGTGAAAAGGGCTGGCCTACAAAGAATGAGCTTTCTGCAGAAGCAAAAGCCTTTTGGTGTCTCAGATATGAAATGTCTGTCATAGATGGTCTTCTAATGAGAAATTCCAGGATTTTTATTCCTAAGTCCCTCAGATCAAAGGTTCTAAACAGCCTCCATGAAGGTCATCTTAGCATCGAAAAATGTAGAGGCCGTGCCAGATCATCTGTGTGGTGGCCCAGAATCAGTCAAGAAATTGTAGAACTTGTGAAGAACTGCCCAAATTGTATTGAAGAAAGATCTAATCCCCAGCAGCCATTAATTGTTTCTTATTTCCCAAGCAGGCCATGGGAGAAAGTGGGAATCGACCATTTCTACTTAAATGGCAAATACTATCTTCTAATTGCAGACTATTACTCTAGATTCCCAGAGTTGGCAATGCTGGAGGATCAAACAACACATTCAACAATTATACATTGCAAGTCAATTTTTGCTCGCCATGGAATACCCGAAGAGGTTAGATCAGATAACGGACCACAGTTTGGGTTAGAATTCAAAAAGTTTGCAAAAGAATATGGTTTTCACCATATTACATCTAGTCCCAGATTTCCTCAAAGCAATGGCTTCATCGAATCAATGGTGAAGAATATCAAAAACCAATTGAAGAAAGGAAGAGATCCATATCTTTCTCTTCTTGGTTATCGAACCTCTCCATTGGAAAATGGGTACAGCCCTGCTGAACTATGTATGAACAGGAAACTCAGAACAACTGTGCCAATATCACCAGTTCAACTCCAGTCAAGAATACCTGATCTTGAAAATCTAGAAATGAGAGAAAAAGATCAACGGCACAAAAAGAAAACCCATTTTGATATACATCATCGTGCAAGAGAATTGCCCCATCTGGATGAAGGAACTAGAGTATGGGTGAAAGACTTGAGAGTTCCCGGTGTGGTACTTGAAGACGCTGGAAGTCCAAGATCTTATATAGTCAACTCTCCAAAAGGAATTTTAAGAAGAAATAGATTCCACCTACTACCAAACCCACAGGGTGAAAAGATTGACATGGAAGATGAAGAGATGGAGTCTCCTGAGATGAGTCAGTGCTTCACATCTACTGGGGACAACACTACTTGTGACAGAGAACCGAGGACATTCCAGAGATCACCGGAACCAGTAAAGACCAGGAGTGGACGCGTGATAAAGCCGCCAGACAGGCTAAACCTCTAAAAGAAAAGGGGGAGATGTGTTGAGAGTAAGTTACGATCATCATGACATTAGAACTGTTTTGTTTACCTTAGGCTGGCGAAAGTTCCGCCATAGCTGTGGATGTTATAAGTTTAATAATTACCTTATAAATAGTTAAATAAATAAGATTAAATATATAATCCTTAAGGTAAGAGTATCTCCTTATTTATAACAAGGCAATACACCATGCACTTACTTGCCCGAAGCTTGAGATATTTTTTAATAAAAATATTTTTAAAAGAAACTTTTCCCTGGAGGATTTATGTTTTTATTTTATTTTTATTATTTAATTCAATTATTCAATGAAAATATTCAACAAATTATACAAATATATATTACTCTTTAATTAAAAAGGCATATATTGGATCAAATTATAATTTATTTTACCAATATTTCAGTTGGCTGAACGCCAACCTTTATCAAGGTATTATAACATTTTAAAGTGTGTCAACAACAAACTCAGCGCCACATAACGTCAGCAGCATTAAGTTTTAAAAATATTTTGTTATATTCAATGGGGAGGAAAAACTTAATGCTGTTGACGTTATGTGGCGCTGAGTTTGTTGTTGACACACTTTAAAATGTTATAACACCTTGATAAAGGTTGGCGTTCAGCCAACTGAAATATTGGTAAAATAAATTATATTTTGATCCAATATATGTCCTTTTAATTAAAGATTTATTTATGGATTGCTCTATTTTCAAAAATATATTACTCTATATTTGTAAAATCATCATAAAAAATATTCCTTATCTTGCTTGTTCAATATTCTCTAGCTGTAGATAGTTTGGTTGATAATTGTCGACTGGTCGTACTGACTTCATCAATAAATACATCTTAAGATATTCCAAGATTTGATTTCTAAACTACAATATAATTAGAGAAATTACCTGGTTTCTACCTAAATGAGTTTTCAGTCAATGTCTATATACCAAACCTAATCAATATAAGAAAATATTTATGAAGATATTTTTTATAAAAGTATATCACAATTTTTTATACCTGAATTTTATTTCTCCCAAGTGCACCATTCATTTTATGTGAACTCTACACATTATCATGCCACCTATTTGGAAAGTGAAAAATCGTACAAAAGTGAAATTATAGATGGAGATTTTGCCGGGAGGAAATTGATCTAAAGAGACAAGGGTCGCCTCTCCCGTCAAAATAGACGTCTAAAACCAGACACCATCTATTGACCGTCGCCGCAACTAGCGTCCTCGGGTCGGTAACAAAGCCACAACACCAGCTTTGGCAAACTGAAAAGCGTCCACCTAGAGACCATGGTTTCGGGCTAAAGGAATAAAGTCCGCCCTAGACTGACGAGGGCCATTAGCCCGAAACCATGGTCTCTAGGTGGACGTTTTTCAGTTTGCCAAAGCTGGTGTTGTGGCTTTGTCACCGACCCGAGGCCGCTTGTTGCGGCGACGGTCAATAGATGGTGTGTGGTTTTAAACGTATATTTTGACGGGAGAGGCGACACTTGTCTCTTTAGAAAAATGAAATTGTACTGAGAGAAGAGAAGAGAGAAAGATATAAGATGGATAAATTAAAAAAAAAATTAAGTCATTTCCTGATAGTGAAACTAAAAGTTGATGGTTTGCACCATCTGCCAGAAATAATTCGGTCGATTCAGGAATAATTAAAAATCAATGATTATTTGATTTTTATTCTGATAGATGGTGGAACACATATTTAAAAACCTAACTTATATACATATATGTGTATATAGTGTAAAAACTATATAATAAAAATATAATAGTGATTCTATATTTAAAATTTATAGAGTAAACTGATAAGAATGATAATTTATATCTAAACAACTATTTATTTTTATATATATGTGTATATATGATAATTTAAACCAATAACCCTATATTATGTAATTTATAACAAGATTGTCATGTTGTATATAGAACTAATTATAAACTATAACTAATTATACGCATAATTGACGTGTGTCCTTGTATCTCCAGATGTAATGTACTGAGGATGAATAAATAAAAACTATATAATAGATTAAAAGCTGAGTTAAGAGCCAGAGAGAGAATCACAAGTAACTTCTAAAGATAGATGGAAACCAACAGACAGGCGCCAGTGTCGACACGTGCAGAAAGGCAATACTTCCTGGTCCCCTTCCTGGTCCAAAAGAGTTGTATAAATAGGACCCCACGTAGCAACAGCCACTTTAGTTCCAGTCAGTTCCAGTCAGTTCCCCATCCGTGTGTCGCCGGTTGTCACCAACTCATCGACCATGTAAAACAGTAAGAAACCTTCTCGATCTCCATCTTTGCTCTTGGCTCAACTTTTTATCTATTCAAGGAACTTTCCTTCTTTCAACTGTGTCGCTTCGTTTTGTGTGTGTGGACATTCCCTAGTTTTCCACTCTGCCTCGACCACGACTGCCTGTACTTTGTGAGAACTGTTAAAGGTCCTACAAGGTGCAGAGAGGTACTGGAAAACTCTCCACGCCCTGACTGTCCCTCTCGGTTGCTACAGGTTTGACCCTCGGTTGCCACAACTTATAGCAAGAGTCGACGAGGTTCTACAACAGGCTTACCAAACCCCAACTAATTATTACAGAGAGTCGACAGGATCCCTACTCACAGATAAGTCGACTTAACGCATTATTACAGAGAGTCGACAGGATCTCAACACATTATTACAGAGAGTCGACAGGATCTCAACGCAATATTACAGTTAGTCGACAGGATTACCACAACGAAGGAGACCACAACGAAGAAGGTAAAAAGACTGTCCAGATAGAAAAGAGCCAAGAAGCAAAGATGGAGGAACAAGCACGCCATTACAACGAAACGACCAAGCCTTCTTCCCCCAACGACACAGCCGACATTCCCGCAAAATAAGCCGGTGAGAAGTTACCCACCTTCGACCTTACAACGCAACCATCCAGACGACATGCCACCATCGCCAAACAGAAGTCACAAGCTTCTACAAGCTCTACATGGGACGCCTTCCACGTCATCAGGACAACAACCAAAGACCAAGTCTCCTGACTGAACAATCATAAAAACTGTGAGTTTTTAAAAATCTACTTAACTCTCTCTTCACGCTAACAACTTGATTTTCCATAAATATAATGTTTATTTTTACTGTAATTATTTTTAAATCAAATTTTACCATTTTTATAGCATTTCAATTCAAATTTTAAATATTGTGCACCCTCATTTATCATTTTTTACTTTATTTTAAGCAACTTTTAAATTTTAATTCATTACTTTCAATGTTACATAAAAAATCATATTATACTTTAATTACTCGAATCCTATTTTCTAAACTTATTTGTTGTGTTTTTTTAATACCTTATTTTTATACCAAAAAACACCAATGTCTTACTTAAATACACAAAACTTTGCAAAAATCATTGTTATGTTCACTATTTTATGTACACGCCCCATTCAAATTATAAGTCACTATCATGCCATTGCCCTTTTACAAGTATAATTTTCGCACTAACATAAGCAACGATTTAAAAAATATATTCAAATTTTAATAAACATAGATGAAACGCATTTTTTAAAAAAATACAAAAATCGAAAGATAAAATATCTTCAAAAGCACAACTAGAAATGTAACTGTCCTTCCCCAAAACAAGTTAAAAATTCCAGTATAGCTACACTCCCTCGTCCTTTTCTTTTTACATGCATAATTATTAATAATTCACACATCTCTCGGAACGAACTTCAACACACTCCCACATCACTTTCTCCAATTGGCCACATCTATTAACGCGCGATTTAACAACATCCAATTTCGAGCCACACGAGCTCCATATTGGCGCGAACAAAAGATTTCGCAATAAACATGCCACCTCTATAACAATCTGAAAATTCTCGATGTGTTTTGTACAACCACCACCCATGACTAATAAATTTGTTATTTTTCGGAAACAAGTTAGATGCTGTACCAAGAACAGACTTCACGTGACACCTTTCTATTCAATCCACTTACTAAGTGTCACACAGCGCACCACAACAATTTTCTCACTTAACAGGCCCAAGACGCCTTCATGCCTGTGACACCTCACCAAAGCGTGTCTACGTTGAAGTCGCACTTTTATTCACATCTAACCTGACATCATTGAATAACATTTTTTAATAAGTCCGCAACATCGTCGAAACACAACACTTACGAACACCAAGAAAACTATATTTTCAAACAGAAGAAAAATTTTATTTTCAAACAGGCAAGAAAAGATAACTCAACTCGGGACGTAGGCCAGACATGGGATCATGTGACAGTCGGTAACAAAGGGTCGGCAACAAAGGACCGCCTACGAAAATAAACAACCCAGCTATGTCGGTCGGCATCAAAGGATATCGACACCAATTGCAACCGCCATGTTAAAATGACACCTCCAGTTCCAGTCCGCCTGTACTTGAAACTCGTGGCCCAGCTCGCAGAATGGATAGATTGCAGCACCTATAATTAATTGACTTACCAATCATTACCCAATTTAACATATTACCATGAACATGTCAGATCACATATTCCCAGTTTCAGAGATACATAAAAACACCGATATTTACCAAAGGGACATGACCTAGTTACACACCACAGTTGTAACTTTTCTTCAAAAGAGACAATTTTTGTACCATTTTTCACTACTTAACATTTATCTAATCATTAATAATCTTTAATTATTTTTTTTTGTATAAAATCTTGAATAATTATTTTTATTTTTATTTTTTTTTTACTTTTCAATTATAATCAAATTTTTATTCCAACATTATTTTAACAACTTTATTTTAACAATTTTATTTTTCATGACATTATTTTAGTATGACAAAACATTTAATTCTTTCAAATAATCATTTTTAATTCTCATTATTATATCTTTTATATTTTACTAATTCAGTATTATATATTTTTTATATTACATGTTTGATCTTATCCACTTATACTTTTTTTTTACCCGCACTCATATTTTTATCTTTTTATTCACTATATTTTTGTTTAAGTAACTTTATTATATGACAATGTTTATCATCAACTATCGGGCATACAACAATCGTTTTCAACAATCAAATTCTTACTAATCACTTCCCTATACTTTTTTCACTACCTATTTCAGCCATTGCTCGTAGAAACGACAGTACTGCTTGACAATTTTTCTTTTGATTTCGTAATTCAACAAACTCTTTGAACACAGTTCCCCAGAAGTACAAGTCTCGACTTTTTTGGTCTGAACACGTTTCAAAAGTTTATTTCAATCATCCGCAGAGCACATCACCAACGCATGCACAAAGCGTTCACATTTTTCAATTTTCAATTTTTTTTCAGCTCTAGCGGACCACAATCAACCTTTGATTTCAAGTCAAGTCAGACCACCTACTGTCGCTACAACAATTCTACTTATCGCATGGCTCTACCACCCCTTTCAAGCATATTAATTCTTTTCTTCAACATCTTTTCAACCAATAACCCTACAATTGTGACAAAGCACTGTAACCTTATACAGGATCACAGGTGAAACATTGCCTAGGAAGACGCACAAGTCTATATCCTCGCTTTGCACCTGGATCTCAGTATTTGATTGTCTGTGCAACACTTACAATTGCATATTCTTCAACCCCTAACCCTTTCCAACGCCCGACAACAATCTCTTAGAACATCATCATTAATTTTTAGCAAACAAAGGTTTTATCTACAGTTCTCTTTTATAATGAATATCATAACTTTTAAATTAAACATAAGTTTTATTTTAATAATTTTCAGATATATCCAAATAAACATCTTGTTATAGCCCTTTTCCCTCACAGTTTTAATTAATTAAAAGAAATTTTAATTACTTACCTGTGTTAGAGAGGCTTTACCCGC